>JAREIK010016656.1:0-10000 GCA_029783825.1 Sapria himalayana
TACAAATTGATGGATAGATAGATACATAGACAGACAGATATATATATATATATATATATATAAGGTAGGTAGATAGAAAGATATATAGATAGAAAGATAGATAAATAGATATATAGACATATAGTTGATAGATCAAATGATATATAGATAGATAAATATAGATATTGATAGACGTATAGATATATAGATAGATAGATAGATAGATAGATAAATAAGCATTTAGATAGATAAATAAAAAGATTTAAAGATAGATACACATATAGATATATAGAAAGGTAGACAGATAGAAAGACATATAGATAGACAAATAGATAGATAGATAAATAGAAAAATAGATATTCAGATAGATTTATAGATAGTTAGATAGTTAGTTTGATAGATAGATAGATAGACAGACAGACAGATAGATTGATTGATTGATAGATAAATAGATAGACAGATAGATTGACATATAGATGGATAAATATAGATAGTAGATAGATAGATATATAGTTAGATAGATAGATAAAAATATAGATAGTTAGATAGAAGATATACATACACATAGATATAAAGTTTGATAGACATATAGATAGAAAGATAGATAAATAAATAAATTTACTATAAGATAGATATATAAATATATAGATTTATAAACTGCTAGATTCACTGATTGATAGAAAGATTGATAGACAAATAGATTGATTAATAGATAGGCAGATAGATAGACAAATAGATAAAGAGATAAAAAGATAAATAAATAGTCAGTGAGATAAACAAATAGATAGATAGATAGATTAATAGACAGATAGATAGATAGATAGATAGGCATATAGAAAGATAGATTGATAGATAGAATGATACACAAATTAATAGGTAGATTAATTGATAGACTATTTGATAGAAATATTGATTGATAATTTGATAGACAATTAGATAGATAGTTAGATAGATAGATAGACAAATAAATAGAGAGATAGTTAGACAAATAGTTAGATTGATAGTTAGCCATATAGTTAGATAGATTAATAGACAGTAAGATAGATAGATAGATATGTAGATACATAGATAGACAATTAGATAGATATACAGTAAATAGAAATATAGAAAAAAAATAAATAGGACGATAGACAGATAGATAGTTATATAGATTGATATACAGATAGTTAGACATATAAATCAATAGATAGATAGACAGATATATAGACATAGATAAGAAGATTGATATACAAAATGATTTAGAAATTATAGACAATTTATAGATATATTGATAGACAAATTAATATATAGATTGATAGACAAATTGATAGATAGATTGATAGGAAAATAGATAGATAGTTAGATAGATCGACATATTGATAGGCAAATAGATTGATAGAAAGATAGATAGATAGATTGATACACATATTGATACATAGATAGATGGGCATGTAGATAGACAGATAGATAGATAGGTAGGTAGATATATGGAAAGTCATATATTCAGATAGATAGATATATAGAAAGAAAGATCTATAGATAGATAAATAGATAGAGATATAAATAGAAAGATTGACAAATAGATAAAGAGAGATAGACAAATAGATAGGCAATAGATATATAGATAGATAGACAGACAGACAGATAGATAGATATATATATATATATATATAGATAAATAAATAGATTGACAGAAAAATTGACAATCAGATTGATAGATAGATATATAGACATATAAATAGATAGATATATAATTGAATAGATAGATAGGTCAGTAGATAGATAGAAAGATTGATTTATAGATAAATAGATACAAAGATAGATAGATAGATAGACAGATAGTTAAACACATAGATTTATATATAGATTGGCAGATAGATAGATAGAAATATATATAGAATGATAAATAGATATATAGTTATATAGATAGATAGTAAGATTGATAGATATACAAGTAGACAGACAGATAAATATATAGATATATAGACTAATAGATTGACAGATAGATAGATAGATTGATATATATATATATATATTAGTCAGATAGATAGACAAATAGAAAGACAAATAGATAAACATATAAATAGACAGAAAGATAGACATATATATAGATAGATAGATAGATAAAAAGATTACAGAAAGATTGATAGATAGATAGACATAAAAATAAAGATAGAGAGATAGAGAGAGACAAATAAATAGACAGATAGATAAAAAAATAGATAGATTGATATATAAAAAGATAGATTGACAGGGAGATAGATAAATAGATAGATAGACTGATTAATAGATAGATAGACATATAGATAAATTAATTGATTATAGACATTTAGATAGATAGATAGATAGATAGAAAGATAGATAGATAAATAGATAGATGGAAAAATAGATAGAAAATAAAAGGATTGAAAAATACATAGACAGATATATATACAGATAGACAGACAAATAGAAAGACATATAGATAGTTAGATAGATAGATAAATAGATAGATATATATACATATAGAGAGATAGATAAATAGATAAATAGATAGATAGATAGATGGATACATAGACAGATAGATAGATAGATGGACAAAAAGATAGATAGATAGACAAATAGATAGACAAAAAGATAGATAAATAGATAACTTGACAGGCAGACAGATAGATAGATGATAGAAAGATAGACAAATATATAGTTTGACATACATATAGATAAATAGACAGATAGATAAATAGATAAATCAAAATATTGATTCATAGATAGATAAATACATAGATAGACTAATAGATAGCTATGTAGATAGGGAGATAGATAGATAAACAGATATATATATATATATATATATATATAGAAAGTTAGGCAATTAGACAGATATATAGATAGACATATGGATAGATAGATAGATTGATAGATAGACACATAAACTAATAGACTTTAGACTAAAAGATTGAAAGAAACATAGACTAGTAGACTAAAAGAAAAATAGAGAGATAGACAAATATAATAATATCTAGATTAATAGATAGATAGATATCCAGATAGAAAAATAATTGAATGATAGATAGATAGATAGATTGACTCATTGATAGTTATATAGATTTATAGATAGATATATACATGGATAAATAGTTATAAAAATGGACAAATTGATAGATATGATAGATAGTTAAACAAATAGATAAATATTTAGAAAATAAATATATTGAAATATCGATAGATATAATGATAGGTAGATATACAGATAAACTTATAGATAAATAGATAGATAGATAAACAAATAGATATTGAGATAGATAACAGAATGACAGATTGAATGAGAGATTGATAGATAGATAAACATATAGAAAGAGAGATAAATAGAAAGATAGATAAATAGTCATATAGATAGATATATAGTTAGATATATAGAAAGACTAAAACACAAATTGACAAATTGATAGATCGAGAGATAGACATAAAGACATTTATATAGATGGATAGATAGATATATAGTTTGATATATAGAAAGATACATAAAAAGGTAAATAGATATACACATAGAAAGATAGATAGATAGATAGATAGACATTTTCATAGATAGGCATATAAATAGATAAAGGGATAGAAAGATAACTAGATCTAGAAATTGATAGATAGAGAGAAAGAAAAATACCTAGATCGAAAAATAGATAAATAGATATATAGATAGATACACAGACATGCAGACAGACAGACAGACAAATAGATAGATATATAGATAGATAGATAAATAGATAAACAACTAGATACATAGATAGATAGACAGATAGGAAGATAAATATATACTCAAAATGATAGTTATACAGATAGACAGATTGTAGATATATATAGACAAATAGATAAATATACAAATAGATTGATATATAAATAGTCATATAGATATATAAATCAATATATTGATAGATATATAGATATACAGAGAGAGAGATTGACAGATAGACACATAGATAGATAGACAAATAGACATAAAATAAATAGATAGACAAATAGACAAATAAATAGATAGACATATAGACAAATAGTAAATAGGTAGATAAATAGATAGATAGAAATATATATAAATATATATATAAAGTCAAATTGCTATTAAAATTGTTAGATAGACAAATAGAAAGATTGACTGATAGACTGATAGATAATAATATAGATAGATAGATATATAGATAAATAAATATATAGATAGACAGAAAGATAGATAGATAACTAGATAAATAGATAGATAGATAGATAGGAAGGTAGATAGTTACATAGATAGATAATAAAATAAATTGATATACAAATAGATTGATAGATAGATAGATGAATAGGCAAATATATTGAAATAAAAATATATAAAAAGACAGATAGATTGATAGACGGACAGACAGATAGATATATAGATAGATAGATAGATAGATAGATAGACAAATTAATAGATAGAATGATAGATAGACAGACACATAGTTAAATACATAGATACAAATATAGAAAGATGGATCATATAGACAAATAGATAAATAGACTCTTAGAAAGATAGACTAATGAACAGATAGATAAATAGATTCTTAGAAAGATAGACTAATGAACAAATAGATAAATAGAGAGAAAGATATATAGATGAATAAATAAATAAATAGATATAAATATATAGAGATAAATAGATAGACTAATAGAAAGATAGACAGATAGATAGATAGTAAGATAGACACATATATAGATAGATAGATAGATAGGATGATAGATTGATAGATTGATAAATAATTGATTGATAGATATAGACATATAGAAAATAGACTGATAGGCATATAAAAAGATATATATATATATATATATATACATATTGATAGGTAAATAGATCTACATATAGATAGATAAATAGATATATTCATAGTTATCTATACAGATAGACAGATATACAAAAATATAGATACAAATATAGATAGATATACACATAGATAGATAGAAATATAGATAATATGTAGATAAATAGATAGATTGATAAATATATAGATAGTCTAATTGATACATAGATACATAGATAGAAAGATAATAGATTTATAGATAGTCTGATAGATAGATAGATATATCGACATATATAAAAATAGACAGATAGACAGATAGAATGATATATAGATAGATACATAGATACACAAATAGATAGATAGACAATTAGACTGATATACTAAAGGTAGTTAGATAGTTTAATTGATAGAAAATTGACTGATAGATAGATAGAAATAAAGAGAGTTAGATAGTTCTATAAATAGATATATATAAAGATATAGAGTTAAATAGTTTAATAGATAGATAGATAGACATAAAAACATTTAGATAAATAAATTAATAAACATTTAGATATAACGACAGATATGCAAATATGCAGAAAAGATTTAAAGATTTACGGATAGAAAGTTGATACGATAGATAGGTAGATAAATAGAATGATAGATAGATAGATTGAGAGATGGATATATAAATAGAAAGATACACAGATTGTCTGATAGATAGATAGTAGATAAAAAGATAGTTAGATATTATGAAAGAAAGATTGTTAGACAAATAGATAGATATAAATATAAATACTTAGATAGTATCAAAGAAAGATACATAAACTTATATATATCTTGATAAATAAACAAATAAATACATAGATATATAAAAAGATAAACAAATAAACCGACTTATTAATAAAAAGATAGATAGATAATTAGATAGACAGACAAATAGATAGATAGATAGTTAGATAGGTAGTCAAATAGATAGATAGACTTGTAGACACATAGACACATTGATAATTACATAGATAGATTGATTGATAGACAGATAGACACATAGACACTAAGATACATAAACTAATGATAAATTAAGATATATAAAATTAAACTTATATACTAATAGACGAATAGGTAAATAGACAAATAGATAAATAGATGGATAGACAGACAAACAGATAGATAGATAGACAGCTAGATAGATAAATAGATAGATAGCGATAGACAAATAGACAAATATAAAATAGACAAAAGGAGATATAGATAGATAGATAGATAAAAAGACACATAAACAGATAGACAGGTAGATAGATAAATAATTACATAGATAGATAAAAAGATAGAAAAATTGATTGATACATAGATACACAGATAGATAGATAGACACATAAAAAGATGGACAGATAAATAAATAGAGATATAGAAAGATAGACTAATAGAGAAATACTCAGATAGATATAAACATAAATAGGAAGATAGATTGATAGATAGATAGATAGATGGATATATAAATAGATAGATAAATAGATTCACTCTTAGATATATAGAAAGATAGATAGATAGATAGTTTGACAGATAGATAGTTAGATAGATAGATAAATAGATAGGATGTTAGATAATTATATAGATAGATAGATAAACATATAAATATATAGATAAATAAACAAATATAAATATAGATATATAGATAGATAAAAATAGATTAATATATAGAGAGATATATAGATAGATAGATACCAAGAAAAATCGATAGATAGATAGACAAATAGATAGATAAATAGAAATTTAGATAGATAAATAGATATATAAGTTGATAGAATAATAGACTAATAGACTGAAAGAGAAATAGACTGATAGATATAAAGACACACATATGTATAGATAAATAGATAGATATATATACAGATAGACACATAGATAGATAGTCAGATAGAAAGAAAGAAAGAAAGATGGATATATAAATAAATAAATAGACACATAGACAAATAATTAAATAGACAAATAGATAGATAGACAACTAGATAAATAGACAAAAAGATAAATAAATAGATAGAAAGATAGATAGATATATATATATAGATAGATTGATAGGCAGATAGATAGATAGATAGATAAATAGATATAAATATATACACATTAAAGGATGGTCAAATAGTCAGATAGATAGATATAGAGATTCTTAGATAGATAGATCAACATATATATTAATTGATAGTTATATAGATCAACAAATAAAGTGATAAATAGATAGAAAGATATATAGATAGATAAATAGACAAATATATAGATAGCCATATATATAGATAGACAAATAGTCACATAGACAATATATATATATATATATATGCAAAAGGGCAAATAAACTGATAGATAGAAAGATAGACACTTAGAGAGATAGACAGATTGCTAGATAGACAAATAGATAGATAGATATTTAGATATATATATATATATAATTAGATATTTAGATAGACAAATACATAGACATATAGATAAATAGAAAGATACATAGATAGACAAATAGATAGATATACATATAGATATATAGATAGATTGATTGATATATAGATAGATAGAATAATAGAAATATAGACAGATAGCTAGATATACAGATATACAGATATATAGATAGATATAGACATATAGGAATATAGGAATATATATAAATTGATAGATATACAAATAAATAGATAGATCGATAGATAAATAGATTGAAAGATAGATAATTATATAGATGGATCTATAGATGCATAGATAGATCGACATATAAATAGACAAATAGTTAAATAGACAGATTTACAGATATGCAAATTGATAATTAGATAGATATATTGATAGATAGGTACACAAATAGATAGATCGCAAGATAGATAGATAGATAGATAGACAAATAGATAGTCTAATATTTTAATTGATAGATTGTCAAATAGACATATAGATAGATATACAGATATAGAGATAACTAGATAAGAATATAGGTAGATATATAGATATATACACAAATAGATAAATAAATAGATAGATAGAAAAATGTTTTGTTAGATAAAGAAATATATAGATAGATAAATATGTAGAGATACTAGAATATAGATAGATAGATAAACATATTGACGTATAGACATGTTGTCAAATGGATAGATAAAAAGATATACATATAGATTAATAGATAGGTAGATAGATAGACTGATAGATATATAGATAAATAGATAGATATAAAAATAGACAGATAGACAGAGGCAAACAAAAAGAAAGAAAGAAAGATAAATAGATAGATAGCTAGAGAGATAGATACACATATAGATAGATAGACAGATATATAGATAGATAGTTTGATATACATTTAGACATATTGATAGATAGATAGACATATAGATAAATAATTAAATATAGATAGATAGATGAATAAATAGATAGATAGACATATAGATAGACAGATAAAAAGATAGACAGATTGATAGATAAAGAGATAGACTGATAGTCTAATATGAAGAAAGATAGTTAAATAGTTAGACATATAGACAAATAAACAGATCGACAGACATATAGATAGATAGGTAGATAGATAGATAGATTGTTAGTTAGTTATTGAATTAGACAGATAGAAACATAAACTGATTGATTGATAAATTAATAAATTGATAGATAAATGGCTAGATCCATAGAGAGATAGATAAATAAATAAATAGATAAATAAAAGCTTAGACATAAAGACAAATAAATAGATTGTAAGATAGACATATAGACTGATATACAGATAAAAAGATATACATATATATAGATACATAAATTGATAAATAGACATATAGATAGATTGGCAAAAAGATAGATGGATATACACATAGACTTATAAACTAAAAGACTAATAGAAAGATAGAGAGATAGATAGAAAGATATACACATTGAAAGAAAGATAAATAGGTATACAAATAAATATATAGAAAGATTGACAGATAGATGGATAGATAGATAGAAAGACATATAGATAGATAGATAGATAGTTAGACAAACAAATCAATAGATATAGAGATTGATAGATCAATATATATATAGACAAATTGATTGATTCAAAAATTGATAGAATGAAAGTTAAAATGTTAAATAGATAGACAGATAGACATTTGCATAGATTGATAGATAGACATAGACATATAGATAGATTTATTGATTGATTAACTCATATATTGATAGACTCATAGATAGAAAGATTGTTAGGAAATTAGACAGATAGATAGAAAAATAGATAGTTACATAGATATATAAAGAGATAGACACATAGACATACCCACATAGGCACATAGACCCACAGACACAAATACATATACAGATAGATTGATACAAAGAGTGACATAATGATATATATACAGAATTAGACAAATAGGTAAAAAGACAAATAGGTAAAAAGGCATATAGGAAAATAGAGAGAAAAGATAGATATTCAGATAAACAAATAATTAAATAGAAAGATAGAAGATAGATAGACAGATAAATAGACACATAGATAGACTAATAACTAGATTAATAAACAAATAGATAGATAGCTAGATATATATATCGAGAGATAAATAGATATAAAGATAGATAGATTGATTGACAAATATATCGATTGATAGATATACAAATATATAGATAGCTAGATAGATAAATAGATAGAAAAATAGACAGATAGAGAGATAGATAGATATAGAGATAGATACTAGTAAAATAGATAGATAGGTACATAAATAGTCATATACATAGATAGACAAAAAGATAGATAAATATATAGGATGATAGGTAGATAGACAAATATAGATACACACATATAGATAGATAGATAGAAATATAGATATATACAAAGATACACAGATAGATAGTAGACACATAGATAGAAATGTAGATAGACATATAGATAGATAGACTAATAGACAGATAGATATATAGAAAGATCTATAGATATATAAATAGGCAGATAGACATGTAGATAGATAAATAGATAGACAAATAGACATATAAGCATAAAAATAGATAAATAGATAGTTAGATAGTTAAATAGATTATAAGTAGATAGGTAAATAGATAGATAGACATATTGACAAATAGATTTATAGTAAGATAGAGAGATAGATAGATAGACAGTTATCAATATAGATACATAAATAGATAGATAGATAGATAGATATATATATATATATATATATATATAGACAAATTGATTGAAACACATATAGGCAAATTAAAAATTAGATAGATATATAGATAGGCTGATAGTAGAAAGGTAATTATATAGTTAGAAAGATAGATCGATA
>JAREIK010016656.1:15000-101567 GCA_029783825.1 Sapria himalayana
GGCAGATAGATAGAAATATATAGATTGATTGATTGACAAATAGACATATTAACAAACAAATAGATAAAAAGATTGACATAAAGAGAAACAAATCAATAGATAGTTAGATAGGTACGTAGAAAGATAGATAGATAGATTGATAGATAGATTTACAAATAGAAAAATAGATAGAAAAATAGATAACAAGATAGATTCATATAAAGATTAATAGATAGATTGATAGATAGATTAATAAACATATTGATAGACAATTTTATCAATAGATTGATTGTCAGATGATAAATTAATTGATAGACAGATAGACAGATACATAGATATATAGATAGACAAATAGAGAGAGAAGGAGATAGATCGATAGATTATTAGAAAGATAGACAAATAGATAGATAGATTGATAGAAAAATAGATAGATATATAGAATGATAAATAGAAAGACATATATATTGATAGATAGATAGACTAGAAGATAGACAGCTAGATAAATAGAAATATAGATAGATAGATAGATAGATTGATTGATTAAGAGATAGATAGATAAATTAATATATAGATAAATAGATAGATAGACAAATACAAAGATAGATAGGTAGATAGACAGATATATAATAGATAGAAAGACAAATAGATAGACTAATAGATAGATAGACAGACAGATAGATAAATAGATAGACACATAGACAAATAGATAGGCTTTCAAATAGATAGATAGAAACATATATGTTTAGATAGATAAATAGATAGATTGATTGATAGATTATTTGATTGATAGATAGATAGGTAGAAAGATAAATAGATAAATAGACAGATAGAGAGACAGATAGATTAATAGACAAATAGATAGATACACAAATAGATAGGCATATAGAGAATCAAATAGATAGATATATTTTAAGAAGGATAGATAGACAAAAAAATAGGTAGGTAGATATAGAGAATGCCATATAGTTAGACTAATAAAAAGATAGATAGATAGGAAAATAGATAGATATAGATATATATATATATATATATATATACACATATATATACATAGATAGATAGATAGATATATAGATAAATAGATAGTCAGATAGATAGACATATAGATTGACATATATAGTGGCAAATAGATAGAGAAATTGAATTATCGATATATAGATAGATATATAGATAGATGTATAGACAGATTTAAAGTGAAATAGATAGACAAATAGATAAATAAAAATATAAATAGCTAAACAAACAGACAAATACATAAATATATAATAGACTGAAAGATAAATAGATAGATAGACAAATAGATAAATAGACAAATAGATAAATAGACAAATAGATAGACAGTTAGACAGATAGATAGACCGATAGATAAGCAAAATGATAGATAGATATATAAATAGCTATATAGATTAATATATAGATAGATACATATATAGAATGATTTATACTCATATAGATATATAAATAGATAGAAAGAAATACAGACACATAAATAGATATATATATATATATATATTGATAGATAGATATATAGATAGTTATTTAGATTGTTAGAGAGATGGATAGATAGACAAAAAGATAGGCAAAATGATAAATAGATAGGTATATAGATAGATTGGTTGATATAAAGATATATAAATAGATCGATAGACAAATAGATAAATAGATAGATATATAGTTAGATAGATAGACAGATAGATATATAAATTGTTAGATAGAAATATTGATATATAAATGGACAAATAGATAGACAAATGGATATATAGATATATAGATAGATATAAAGCTCTCAAGCTCGTAGAGAGAAAAAATCCCAATCCCTAGAGAGAGAATCTCACCATTGCTGCCCGAATCAAGCTCCTCTCAAGCTAAATATCGAGCAAAAATACTTATTACTAAACAATAAGTCGTTTGCATCGATATTAAGAGAGCCCGCGCCTCCCTCATGCTGCTTCGAAAACAAACACGGGAGTCCCGTGATTGTTTTTTCAATAGAAGAGATGCGCAAGTTCATGAAGCCCTTTGAATATATGCTTATTGGTAAGTTTTCTCATGGAATGCCTCGCCCGAAGGAAATACAGTAGTTTATCTCCTCGTTAAAGCTTACGGGAAGGGTGAAGCTAGCTGACTATGATGCGAAGCACGTCTTCCTATAGTGTTTTATGATTGAGGACTTCTACCGCTTATGGCATAGAGGTCTATGGCAAGTTAACGGCTTCCCCATGCGCGTTTTGAGGTGGATGAAGGATTTCAGTCCACTGGAGGAGGCACCTTTAGCCCCGGTATGGTTTTCCTTACTGAATCTCCCATTATATTTGTTTAACCCGCAATCTCTCTACACAATTTCATCTTGTTTGGGTAAACCTGTAATTCGTGATGAAGCTACTGTTTCTATGACAAGGCCAAGCAAGGCTCGCATGTGTGTTGAGTGTAACCTACTCACTCAGCCACCAAATATGATCTGGATCGGTAATGGAGAGGATGGGCAGAATAATGGGTTTTGGCAACCTGTAATTCCCAAAAATCTGCCTACTTATTGCATAAAATGTAAGAGACTTGGGCACGAATCGGGGGTGTGTAAGATGGGTACAGAACAATCAGAAAATGAGCAAGGGTTAGAAGGTAGAAAAAGAAAGGTAGAAAGATGGATTAGGAATGAGGGAGGGGCTGGAGAAAAACCTATAATTGAGGCAGGTTTAATGGAAGAAGAAGGGGGGTATATGAGAGAGAAAGTGAGTAAGTTATTAAGAGAGGGAGAGGCTAGTAATAGAGTATATCATGACGAAAGCAAGGAGGAAGGAGATAAGCTAGGAGAGGGAGAAAATGGGAGGAGGTAAAGGGTAGAAAAAAGAGGAAAAAAAAATTAAAACTAGAATTATTTTAAAAGAAAAACTGGAGGACTATAGCTGGATAGAGGATGACCTCTTGGATTTCCCAAAGGAAGATGCAAAGGTGTTTAGTTGTCCTTCAATAGGTAGAGAAGAAGAGGAGCATGCATTCTATATAGAAAAGGGGAAGGATGATTTGGATATTTATCAGGAAGATTGGACAAAGCTCACTAGAACTCAAGCCAAGGAAGCTATAAAAATAATGGCAATGCAGCTTGGGTGGAATGATAAATATTATGAAAAAATACAAGTAAACTCGAATGCAATTAAGACCCCAAAGAATAAGAAAAAATATTTAAACACAAAATATGAGACTAAGTGTACAACTAGATCCCAATCTAAGCTAGGAATTAATGGATAGATGCCTTTATTGGAACAAAAGTGGAGTTGCTAATAATCCCTCGATAAATAGGTTAAAACTATTAATTAAAACTCATAGAATTTCTCTTGTAGTCATTGTGGAGCCTATGATCCAGAAGGATCAATTAATTAACTATAGCCAAAAACTAGGGTTTAACAATGCATATGCTAATATAAATAGTAAACTCTGGATAATGTGGCATAATTATTTGGACATTGAAATTTTAAAAGATACAGATCAGGTAGTACATTTTAAAATAAATAAAGAAACAGATGAAATAATATCGGTTGTATATGCTAAAAATGATAAAAAATCAAGGTTAGCACTATGGGAGGAAATGCAGAATATCGCATCTAGGAATGCACCCTGGATTATAGGAGGTGATTTTAATATAATCAGGAGCAATCAAGAAAAGAAAGGAGGTAAAACCCCGGATCCAATAGCAATGACACAATTTAATGAGGCGATCTCAAACTTGAAATTAATGGAAATAGATTTCACAGGTTCAAGTTACAATTGGTGTAACAATCAGAGTAAAAGAAGCACAATTTGGGCTAGACTAGATAGAGTACGGTGTAATGCTAAGTGGGTAGCTTTGCATGGGGTTACAGGGCTAAGACACCTAAATAGAACCTGTTCGGATCATTTCCCATTGCTCATTACAATCTATAAGATTAACCGAGTATCAGGTAACTTTAAATTTCAGAATATGTGGGAAAAGCACGCTGGCTTTGAAAAATTGGTAACTCAATCCTGGATGGAGCCAGCAATGGGGAAACCGATGCAAGTATTAATGGTTAAGCTTCATAGATTAAAAAAATGTCTAAAAATATGGAATAAAGAAGTCTTCAGAAATTTAAATCAAATTATAAAGTAAGAAGAGGAAAAAGTAGAAAAACTGGAATTAGAATACAATAATAATAACATAGAGGTAAAGAGACAGGAACTAAATAAGGCTAAAGGGGACTTGAGGCTTAAGTTGCATATGGAGGAAGTATACTGGAAACAGTATTCAAAAATTAAATGGTTGAAAGATGGAGATAGAAACACTAAATTTTTTCACAACATGTGCAAAATAAAGGCTCAAAAAATAAAATCAAGGGCCTAAAAACTAATGAGGGAATATGGGTTGAAGAAGACAAGCAGATAGGAATCCTCTTTGAAGAATTTTTTTAAAAGCCATCTATGCAGACAGGCTCCTCATGTAGGAAACTCATTAATAGATGGGATCAACACAATCATCTCACTAGAACAAAATCAAATGATGGAGAAGATCCCGGAGGAAGAAGAGATTTAAAAAGCAGTGTTTGATCTAGATAAGGATAGTGTAGTAGGGCTAGATGGTTGGAATAATTATTTTTTTCAGTTAAACTGGCTCATTATCAAAAAAGACCTGGTTCTTGCAATTGCCAGTTTTTTTGTTGTGGCGGACATTCCTAAGGCATGGGCAAACTCTTTCATAGTTCTAATCCCCAAAAAAGAATCACCTCAAAAATGTGAGGATTTTAGGCCTATAAGTTTATGTAATGCTATTTATAAGATCCTTGCTAAAATAATTCAAAACAGACTTAGTAATATATTACCATTTATAATATCACAGGAACAAACAGGATTTGTTAAGAATAGATTAATGATTGAAAATATTAGATTAGCATCAGAAATGATGAAAGAAATAGCATTTAAAATGAGGGGAAGTAACTTAGTAGTTAAGCTAGATTTATCTAAGGCATTTGATAGAGTAGAATGGCATACACTATGTTTCGTTATGAGAAAATTTGGTTTCTCTGAAACATGTATTGATTTAATATATAGATGTGTAACTAGCGTTTGGGTTAGAATCATTGTAAATGGAATGAAAGGTGAAGAATTCAAACCAAGACGTAGCTTGAGATAGGGGGACCCATTATCGCCCTTATTATTTGATATGTACATAGAATTGTTAATTGTTAATTTAAATAAAAGAATGTTAACGGGCAAAATAATCCCCTTTAGACAGCCAAAAAATACTCCGAGAATAAGTTGTTTAGCTGATGCAGATGATATTATTATTTTCACAAATGCAAATAAAAGTTCATTGAAGAACCCGATGGACCTTCTACAATTATTTGAGAAGGAAACAGGTCAAGCCCTTAATAAGGATAAAAGTCAATTTATGTTAGCAAAAAAATCTTCCGAAAAAGTGGTAAAAAAAATTAAAAACATAATGGGTTTTAAACATAAAAAAGATGCTTTAGTATATTTAGGTTATCTGATATACGAAGGAAGGCTGAAAGAAAATTATCTAACGCCTTTACATGATAAAATGAGAAGGAAAATAGTAGGTTGGAAAGTAGATCTATTAGGATTTGGTGGGAGGATTACATTAATCTCTCATGTTCTTCAAAGTACACTGGTACATATTATATCAGTCATACACCCACCTAAGAAATATCCAAATAAACTAGAAATGGAAATGACAAATTTTTTATGGGGTAAAAAAAATGGAAAGCAGAAAATTCACTAGAAAAATTGGAAAGGCATCTGTTATCCAAAAGTGGAAGTAGGGTTAGGCATCATTAATTTACAGGACATGGCGGCTGCCTGGGACTGCAAAGGTTGGTGGAGGATAAAAGAAAATGATTCCCTCTGGGCAAAATATATGCGAGCAAAATATCTAGAACAAGAACACCATCGCGTTAAGCAGAACTCAAATAACTGGAAAGCATTGGAAAAACAAAAGGAAATAGTAGATGCCCATTCATTACTGAAAAAATCAGGATGGAAATGGACCCTTAATCAACAAGGTAATTTTACGTTAAAGTCAGCAAAAGAATTGATAAGAAGGAAAAAACCCGTGCAATCTTTATTTAAATGGGCCTGGAAAGCAGGTATTCCACAGAAAATGTGCTCGCTGGCATGGAAAGTTCTGGTAAATGCACTACCTGTGGATACTAATGTGAAAAGAAAATGTGTTAAAATGGCCTCCATATGTGAATGTTGCTTTGCAGTAGAAGAGTCAATGGATCATCTATTCTCAAGTGGAAGAATCGCTGCAGCAGTTTGGAGGGAATTAGGAGACCTGATACAAATAAGTAAAAAGGAGGATAGAATAATTGATAGAATTAAGAATTGGGAGAATATAAACTCTAGCAGTTATATCAAAAATTGGCTCACTCAGAATCTACCTCATATAGTAATATGGTGCCTATGGAAAGTTCATAATAAGAGTAAATTTGATGGTATAAGAATGAATTCAAATGAAATTATAAAAGATATTATTAAAGAAATCAGGAATATATCAAGTATAAACTCTATAAAATTTGATGGTTCTTGTTTAAATAAGGTAGCTGGAATGTTCTGGGGCCTTGCTATTACAAATATGAAACATGGATGGGTAAAAAGTATAAGTTGGAATAGGCCTCCGGAAGGTAAAATATCACTAAACACGGATGGTAGCTTCAATAGGGACACTGGTATAGCAGGTGGAGGGGGGGGGGGGGGGGGTAATAAGGGATTCAAATGGGTATGTGATAAAAGCATTTACATCGGCTACAGAAGCATTCTCAGCTCTCCACTCGGAGATAAAAGCTTTGAATATAGGATTAAATGCCTATAAAAAGTTAGATTTAGAAAATATACAAATTCAAGTAGACTCCAAGCTTTTGGTAGATTTAGTAAGTGGAAAAATAATTCTTTGGAGGTATGAGGAAGAAATGGAAATTATTTTGAACCTCATTAAAGTGCTTAATGCATCAATCTTACATATATATAGAGAAGCCAATACTTTGGCGGATAGCCTTGCAAGATTAGGTTCGATAAGAGGAGAACATGAATTTGATGAGGTTTCGATTCCAGAAAAACTAAAAGGAATAGCAAAATTAGACAGGAAGGACTTCCCTTATTTAAGATTCAAGAAGGGTAGTATTAATAGAAAAAATAGAATATGAGAATTATAAGAATATAAGCTGTTAACTATTATGGTATTGTGGTAGCTTCTGTGTAGCGGAATTTCTGTCTCTGCAGGTTAATAGGTATGTACATTATGGAGGCAAAGGTAATAGGGTAAGGTAAGATAATGGGTGTTAGCATATTTTACTGTAATTTCTTTTTTTCTTAGCAGTGAAGTTAATTGTATAAACAACCAGAAAATCTAGTAGCTGCTGGAATTTTGGAATGTTAGAGCATGTGATGTTTTGTTATTTACAGTCTGTTTTAATGTATAAGTTAAGAGGTTATGTGCGAATGTTGTAAAAAGTCATGTGTCTAGAATAGGAGAATGGTCGGTGTTAATGTTACAGTCTGTTTTAATGTTACGGTAGCTTATTTAATGTTACAATCTAGAATAGGAGAAAGGTCTGGAATCCAGTAGCATATTTACAGTCTATTTTAATGTTACAGTCTGTGTTAAGTTACGGTAGCTTATAGTCTAGATGGAATTCTAAGTGTGTAGAATAGGAGAAAGGTCTGGAAGCTCTCCAAAGCTGGAAGAATCAACTTCTGAGTTTAAAGGGGCACCGAGGTAAGTAGAAATGGAGACAGGATAAAGTGCATCAGGATTAAAGAGTAAAGGATAACATCAAAGGCAGGACGCAATAGCAGCCATAAGGTAAGCTAGTCGAATAGAGAGTATGTATACATGTTGCTTTTTTTGCAGGAAAACAGCAAAGTCTATACAAAATAAGCAGAAACCGAGAGTCTATGAGGGCAGAAACTTATGGATACTCATGTAGAAGTAGGAGCTCAATCGGATGCTAAAGAATATATCAAGGAATGATAAAGCTATACGCAAGAAATTTAAAGCTAACCTCAAACAAGTGCATGAATTACAAATTATTATTTAGGATAGATGATTAGCTTTTTAAATTTTAATGTTAATTTTAAGTTTGATGTTAAAGATTAAGGTTGTAAGTCGGGAATGGATAGATTTTAGTTTGTAAAAATGGTATTCCTCCGCCAAAAGAGAGGGCTAATATTAATAAACTCCTTTTAAAAAAAAGATATATATATATATATATATATATATATATATATATAGGTAGATAGTTAGATATATAGATAGACAGAGAGATAGATAAAAAGATAGATAGATAGATATATTGATTTATTGAAAGATAGATAGAAAGATAGGTAGATAGATAGATAGATTAACATATAGACAGATAGATATAATGAAAACAAATAGATAGATAGATAGATATAGAGATATATAGTGAGATAGTTAGATAGATACATAGACACATAGAAAAATTGATAGACATATAGATAGATAGCCATATAGATAGATAGATATTTATATATGTATAATATATATTGATAGATAGATAGGCAGATATATAGCTAATTAGATATATAGATAGATATATAGATATATAGATAGATAGATAGACATATATATTTATAAACATATAGATACATAGTCAGATAGAATGATTGAGAAATAGAAATATTGATAAATAAACAAAAAGATAATTAAGTAGATAGAGAGATAAATAGAAAACACAACAAAAAAAATCTCATATAGGTAGGGACAATTACCTAGCTAAATAGGTTTTTTCCATCACTAAACATGATATAGCAATGTATTAACAATGGATCGGTTCCATATCTAAAGTGTTGGTTGCTAAAATTTAGTGAGGGAAAATGTCACTAGCTAAAAAATTTAGCGACGGAAAAATTTTTTGCTAAAAAAGATAAATTCTCTAGCTAAATTAGCAAGCTAAATAAGATATTCCGTCGCTAAATGAAAATAGAAATGGATGATTCCCAAGCTAAAGTGCTTGTCGCTAAATTTTAGTGACGGAAATAGTCCCTAACTAAATAAATTTTGCGACAGAAATATCCATTGCTAAAATAAAGAATTCCCTTGCTAAATTAGCTAGGGAAATTTCCCTATCTAATTTAGCCAAACTAATTAGCTAGGCAGTGGTAGCAGCTGCGGCTACCATTATGATTGATGCCGCCTTTGCTGCTACCACTGCCACCGGCGCTATCACCGCTGGCACTACTGTCATCACAACCACTGCTGCTGCTACTACCACTAGTGATAATAAGCTTTTAAATAACTATAAAAGGCTAAAACATTACACAAAAAATTCGAAGACACTCAAACATAATTACAGATATAAAAAATAGTTATTATGGACATGAACAAACACAAATTAAAGTTTATTGGCATACAGCTTCAACAAAAATGTAATTAAATAATTTAATATTTTTATATTAAATTGAATAAAAATAGAAACTATAGATGAAAAATTTAAATTAAACAAAAAAAATTTATTTAATAACTTATTCTAATACAATATATTAAATAACTAAACCAAAAAATAACAAAATTATATTACATCTTATTAATCAATATATCTACCGACTATGCATAAAGTATAATTTATCCATATATTGATATTTCTTTCTCTCGCTTTGCTCCTCCGATCACCATATTTCTACTGTGAAAAAGCTATCTGAGTCATGGTACGTCATATATGTGAAAAATCTTTTCACCCATACAAGCTTCGTATGGGAAATAATGCGGTACCATATCTGTAAGAGATTTATACCACTCAATCAAATCAAAATAAATAAAAAAACTATATTTTGATAAATATATATTACTGCAATAAATATGTACATATATACTAGCATTTCACATGTACATATATTACTATAGTATATGTACATATAAACTATAGTATTATGCGTACATATATACTAAGTACATATATACTCAGTATATACGTACATAAAATATTACAATATTTTATGTATGTATATACTGACTAAATACATACGTAGATACTACACTTGTTGCTGTTCCTGCCATTCCTGCTGTCGCTACCACTCCTGCCGTTGTCACTGCCGCTCTTGCCGCTGCCGCTGCTGCTCTTGCCGCTGCCGCTGCCGCTCTTGCCGCTGCCACTGCCGCTACTACAGCTGCCGCTTCTACCGACACTGCCACTGTTGTCGGCACTACTGCTGCTGCCTATGCTGCCACCTCTGCCAGTGCTGTAGTGGCTACCGCCGCTACCAGTGCTGCAGCTGCTACCACCACTGCCACTGCTGCCACTATCGCTACACTGCCGATGATGCCACTGCTGCCACCATTGCCGATGCTGCCACTGTCGCCGCCACTGTCACTGATGCTGCTGCTACCTTTGATGCCGCCATTGCCGCTGATGCAGTCGCTGCCTCCGCTAGGGCCGCTACTGTTGATGTCTCTACTACTTCCGCTGTGCCCACTAAAGCTACTATCACTACTAGCGTTGCTGCCATCGCTGCCGTTGCTACCGCCGCTACCACTGATGCGGCCTCTGCCACTGTTGCTTCCTCTGTTACCACAATCACTACCGGCACTACTACAACCATCACTGCAACTACTGCCACTAGTGCCACTTCTTCCACTACGGAATATAGGCTTTTACTTACCTATACTAGGCTAAAACTCTACCCAAAAAATTTGGAGACACACAAACATATGCACAGATATATAAAAATAATAAATCTAGACATGAACAAACACAAATTAAAGTTGATTATTATACAACTTTAACAAAAATCCAAAAGATGTCCAATAATTATATTTAGAGAGAAAGGGAGTGCAAAGATAAAATGTTTTAGGAATAAAAAAAATAAAATAAACTAGCCCTCCTTTTGATAAAACTAAAATTGGTAAATATTGGACCCATGCATTGGAAGTACCGCGGCAATGTCTAAATGCTTTGAATCAGAATTTTTTCATGTGTCTCAGATAATGTCTCCTGCAACGATTCATAATTAGGTTAATCAAAAAAGCAAATAACTAAACCAGAATAAAAGAAAATTGTAACCTGCAAAAAAAATTCATAATTATTTGCTATAGATAGACAAAAATAAATAATAGTTCAGAAGTAATTCTCATACGAAATCATCCTCATAATTTGTAGGGAATGCTAGCCTATCCTACAAGGTTTCGCAGCTGGATCTCGGAATGCTATCTGTTGTGCCAATACCACTAACCGTGACTCCATATAGAACAAATGCTGTTGCATTACATTCTTAATTTCTTTCATTTCCTCGTTCATTTCTTTAATTTCTTGCATTTCTTCCATCAAATTAGTAAACTTCTCATCCTTCTATTCTTTAATTTCATATATTTCTTCCTTCAATATTAGATATCTGTTCATCCTTCTATTATTTAATTTATATATTTCTTCCTTCAAATGAGATATCTACTCATCCTTCTTTTTCATTTTGGTCTCCATAACTACAATATGTTAATTTGTTTCCATTGCTTGTTGTTTGACTGCCTCATCCACCATTACTAAGACAGATGAATTAGAAGCATGATTATTACAACAAAATGCCACTACCTTCGAGCCAATTTTATACACTCGCGACTTCTTATGACCTCATATGGTCTCCAAATAATAAGATCATAGTCACTTGGTTGAAGATCCATATAACTCTCAACTTGTTAATGATCAACTGTCACACATTCCACCATTAGGTCCTGAGATAAAATAGAGAAAAAAAAACTATTCTAGATATACAAAAATTAAATAAATATTTTGCATTCCAAATAATTTTTAAAATGTACTATAGTATTATAAAATCTTTTTAATATAACAAGTTCTCACGGCAATCATCTAAGACTTATTATCAATGAACTAACCATCTACTTTCTTCACATGCATCTTCCTAAAAATCTCATAAAAATTTGGATCTCTATCCAATTCTCCAGCCTAGAATATATTTTTATTAAGTCTTTAAAAAACAAATGATCAAAAAAATTAACAAAATTAATAAACCATGCAAAGATTTGATTTATTGGACTATTAGGACAACCACTAAATATATAAATGTTTAAAATTTTAAAAGTGTACCATATCTCGAGCATGCTCAATGCTCGACTTTGACCCTCCTATGTGTTGCCAACTATTTGTTCCTAGTCCAACTACCTCACTTTGTTGATTTTTGCTGGCAATATCAGATTTTTTCTTCACATATGGCTCCTCCCAATACTTAAGCCATTCAGGCAAGTCATCCTCTGATATAAAATCAGGCCTTTCTTTGATATTCTTCAATTTATAGATAAAATCAGAATATCGTTGAGCAGCTTTGATCTCCCATAATGACTTTATCTTTCCATCAAATTTGGGTGCCCATGTGTACTGATTTATATATAAAAAATCACAAAAGAATTTATATTAACAATAAAATTTTATTATTTACTGCTTGAATAATAACCAACATAATAGTTAAGTAATTTGATAATTATTTTTCAATGTGTTTGTTTTGTTATTTTTACCTGAAAGTCATTAAAATAGGTCTCTTTTGTTGATTCAGTAACGTTCTTCCTGGAGAATTCTTTAGAATCATTCATTTTCTTGAAATACTTTGTAATTATAGTCGAACACTTGTGAGATTGAATAAAACTATACGAATAAATAAATAACATTGAAAAAAAATAAATCATAACAATATAAAAAAACCACTAACAGAAACATCAAAATTTTTTTTTCAAGTCATTTTTACATATTTCTTTTACCTCCTATCCACAATCTCAATTTCTAACTTTGCACTGACTACAGAGGAAGGCACATCATTTAATGATGTCGTTGGGTTTGTGAATGGGGAAACTATTGGTGTAAAATGTGGTGTAGAAGATAGAGATGGATCAAAAGTATGTGCAGGAAGCACAATGGGTAGTGGGCTTACATCTTATAAAGGTGATAGTAGAGGTCTCAATGATGGCGATGGTGATAGAAATGAAGATGGTGATTGTGATGTTAATGTCTGGATATGGAGATAGAAATGAACATGATGTAGCATACTAGAAGAATTTGGTTCATTTATGTGTCCACGTCCACCTCTACCACGGCCACATCCTTTAGGTACCATTTGCGATACAAAATAAAACATAAAACAAACAATAAAGATATGATGAACAAGCATGTATTTTAGAAAAAAATGCACCGATATATTTGAACAAAATATAAAAATTCTTTGATAGTTTAATATTATAATACAATTATAACAATTTAATTATTGGCATCACTATCATCCTCCAATAGATCTTCTGATATTTTGTCTGATTCCGATAGAAATTCGAACTCATCTTCAAATAGAAATTGATCATCTTCAATTTCTATTATGTTACCATTTGAGTCACATAAATTTTCTCGATCTTCATCTACATTCACAAAAATAATATTATTTATGTCATCTTCTTGGAATGCCAGTGCAATATCTAATTCTATACTTCTTTGTTGTGATGTTGGATCTTCAAATTTTGACGGAGCTTTGATTTTGCAAATCTCCCAACAATCACTCTTATCATGAGATAAACTTGGATATGTATAATAATATGCTTGAGCAGCTTGAACTATCATAATAAATGGCTCATATTGATTATATCTGTGTTTATGGTTAACATCCAATAGCTTATAATCCGAATGAATCTTTGTGCCCACGTTTCATGTAGGATCAACCTACTCGCACTTAAATAATACACTCCTATTATTTTTGAGTCCAGGATACTCCAACTCAATAACTTCTTTGAGTTGACCATAATAATCAATCTCATCTACACTATAACCTACGCCTTTAATGCATACACTACTATTTATTGTTATTTTAGAAGAACCACGTCTAATTGTGTGAAATTAATATCCATTAACAAAATACCTATGATAGGTTGTCACATATCTAAATGGGTCTTTGCTTAGATCCTGAATGAAAATATTTGAGTCTCCATTTGAAGGATCAATTGCCTGTGACATAAATTAAAAAATTAATATTAACAAATAAAAGATAATAATAAATTAAATAATTTAAAAATTTAAAACTTAATAATTTTCACATAATGTTTGAACCAATTCACAAATTCAAGATCTAGCATATAATCGACGTCATTGCTAGAAATTGCTGGTTGCCTATATTTTAACTGCTCAACATAAATACAACTCAAATATAAAAAGAGAAAAAAAATGTATATCAATTTTTAACATTTCATATTAAAGATAAAGTTAAACTATGATTAAACCTGCAACCATTTTGTGAAAACATACTCAATATATGGTGCATCCTCTTCACTATTAAGTAAGACATAGCTTCGGGTTACTTTGTCCTCTTCATCTGTCATACATCTTTTTATTACTCTTCCAAATGCTCTTCCAGAGTTATTGAAGATAGATAGTTTGTTCACATAATCATCTTCTACCATCACATTACCTTCATCATTCCGAAGCGTATTTCTATACTTTGTATTGACATAAATCTCAAAATAATAAGAACAAAATGATGATGCTTCTTTTACTAAAGATGCATTATAAATTAAACCTTCAACTTTTGCCTTATTTCCAATATTCATTTTCAACTTACGAAGATACCTACAACCACAATGTTAGGTTTCAATTATATTAAATTACAATATTACTTTATGTACAAAATAATAAAACACATCAAATTATATGTATTTACCTCTCAAAAGTATACATCCACCTGTATTGAACTGGCCCTGCTATCCTTGCTTCATAGGCCAAATGGACTGTCAAATGCTCCATTAAGTCAAAAAAATTTGGTGGGAATATCCATTCAAGCTACAAATAATAAGTGAAATATCATTCTCTAGCCTCACCATGTCATCTATTTTGATTGTGGTTATAGTTAGCTATTTGAAAAGAAAACAAAGTTCTGTAAGGGCCTTCCAAACACTTAGGAGAAGTAATTCACATAATACTTTTGGTATTAATATTTGCATAAATACATGACAGTCATGACTTTTCATTCCAAATAACTTTAGATTCTTCATATCCACGCATCTACTCATTTTTGACACATATCCATCATGGAATTTCAAATTGTTAACTTATTCACATAATATTTTTCTTGCCTTCTTATCAAGCATGTAGCAAGCTTTAGGAAATTTTTATGTTGCCACATTCAATTTCAATTAAGGATGCCGATAGTAATCATTCAGCTCTTATCATGATTTAAAGTATTTTTTCTTTTTCCATCTACATTAAAAATAATGTTGAAAAAATTGTCAAATACAATTTTTTGAATATGTATTACATTTAAGTTATGACGAATTAAATTGGACTTTTAATACAGCAAGTCCCAAAATATACTACGTTTCTTTCAGCCAAATATTTTATATATTGGTCCATTACTTCCAGTAGCATCATTTTCAGTTACACTCTTCCAACCTAATTTCTGAATCTCTATAATAATATTATCTCCTAAACGATTTGCTGATGCAACTGTCATCACAATTTTATTTTTTCGAAATGCAGTTCTATTTTTTCAAAATAGATAATTTTTTAAATATGCAAAAAGTCAAAATTGTTTACCACTAAATTAGAGGGTAAATGCAACTGAATTTATCATGCAATACGGGAATGTGAATCATCCTATAGTAGTCTTGCCAGACAATATTGAATATGCAATAAAGTCAACTACCATCCACATAAGGGCTGCCTGTATAATGAAATTTTGCTTCTTTGAGATATCATATGTATCAATACCAAAATCTCACAAATGATTTAACTGTGCAATAAGAGGCTGTAAGAAAACATCCAACATGTCTTTAAGATTGTTTGGCCCTAGAACCAATATTGGCAAAAACATATATTGCTCCTTCATATACAACCTCGAAGGCAAGTTACAAGGTGTCACTATGACTGGCCATGTTGAATACTATTGTCCAGATTGCAAAAATAGCTAAAATCTATCAGTGTAGAGACTTAATCTCACATTTCGACTTTCAGCTACAAAATCTTGATGAAAATAATTAAAATGCTTCCAAGGAAGTGAATCTGATGGATGATACATTACCCCTTCTTCAACCTCATTCTCAGAATGCCACCTCATAATATTTTTTATAGCATTTGATGCATATAGTCTCTATAATCGAGGAATTAATGGAAAATAATACATCTTCTTAAATACAACCTTCAATTTTTGTGGCATATCTGCAACACGAGGTACTTTTTTAAATTGAGAATGATCACAAAACATACAACTAATTAAATTACTATCACCACCCCAATATACATCCAATTAAAAAACAATCAATTTTTTTGGCTCCATTCCTCGTAGTAATTTCTTAGTGTTGTAAAAGTTATTAGTGATCAAATTATTATCCGGAACAATCTTTTTCATTAGTTCTGTCACCTGATCGAATAATTTCTTAGACATATGATTTTTTGACTTAATGCTCATAAGTCAAGCCACAAGTGATAATTGTGAATGTGTTTTATAACCAAGCCATAATGCTTTATCTGTAGCTTTAAGCATTTCATAAAATTTCTAAGCTTTAGGATTAGGTGGTTAATCCACGTATTTCATATTAAAGTCAGCACCAGTAGCTTGCGTGATCATTCTATGGTATATATTTGATGATTCTTCACCACAAGCAAATGTTTCACTATTCTCATTTTGGTCAATGTTCAGAGGCTTTGTACTTTCCCCATTATAAATCCAAACAAAATAATTTGGCACAAAGCCATATTTTGCCAAATGGTATATTAAAGTGTTTGCATCAGGAAAAGAGATATTCTTACACTTGCGATGAATACATGAACACTTTATTTTTTTTCCATCCATCGATCTCGATTGACTACATGCCAAATTGATGAAAGTTTCAAGCCCACTTAAAAAATATTTATTCAAAAATCAATTTATAAACCTTATATACATCCACTGACGATTGGAACTCATTTTTTCCTGTTTTAATTACAAAAATTAATGCTCAATCATTATTTTGAATTAACCATTCTATTACTTCAAAATATACTAATATTTAAATAAAATTTCTTATAGATGAATATTTGAAAATTAAATATCATGAATATCGAGGCAATGCATTTGAAGAATCTACATAAATAGATAAAGCCATTTGTAGCATAATAAAGATTAATAGATATCACAGTAATACTAGATAAAGGGAGCAAAATATGATGATACACAAGAAATGAAAGCAAAAAAGAAAGACATTTAAAGTTTAAAGGGGGAGAGGAAGAGAGAGAGCAAGAGAGAGAAAGAGAGAGAAGGTGGGGAGAGAGAGAGAGGATAGAGAAATGGGAAGATGAGTGGAGAGAGAGAGAGAGGAGAGAGAGAAGGAGGGAGAGAGAGAGAGGGGGAGAGAAATGTTGAAATGGTGAAATGGATAGAGAGGGAAAGAGAGAGACGGAGAGGAAGAGGAAGAGAGAGAGAAAGTGTGAGAAAGAGTGAGAGAGAGGGAGAGGGAGAGAGGGGGGAGGGAGAGAGAGAGAGAACAAGTAAGAAAGGAGAGCGAGAAAAAAAATAACAAGAGAGAGTGTGTGACACATAAAGAAAAAGAGGAATAGAGTGGCAGAAATAATTAGAGGGAGAGATAGAGAGACAGAGTGCAGTGTTAGAATGAAAATTTATATAAAAGAAAATAAAATTTCTTCTATATAAATCTATCAAATATTACATCTTTTGTCATATATAACTTCATATTTGAGCTTGAGGCCCAAGGGCTAGGATTACGTAAGAGTACGACCCTTATTTGTAATATACCATATATGAGCTTGATCAACGGGCACTCTCATGTTATGTGCTTACATATTTTTGATATTATATCTTTTGCCATTTAATTTCAAGTTAGTGCAACAAATTAGTATTATCCCATATATAATTATATGTTAGGATACATATAGTAAATGTAGTTATAAATAGTTACATATAGTTAACCATATAATTATATATAGATATATGCATACAATTAGTTATATGTAAATATAAATAAATCTATACAAAGTTATAAACAATTATATAGATTTACATATATGTATACATAATTAAAAATAATGTTATATTTATTTATATAGAGTTATTTATAGTTATAAGAATATTTATAAATAGTTATACACATATTGTTAAACATTGTGTTGTATGTTTTTATACATATAATTATAAATATTGTTACATGTAGTAATACATATAGTTACACGTATAGATAAACTTATATTTATACACGTATGTATATATATTTTATCATATAATTTCATAAATTTATACATATAGTTATGTATAGGTATGGATATACTAAAATACATTTTTTATACTAATATTTTAAAATGTATATTAAATAAATATTGTTAATTATATATTTAAATATAGTTATGTATGACGATTTTTTAGTTATACATATAGTAAGATATAATAATTTATTGTTATATGTTAGAATACATATAATATATATAGTTATAAAAAATTATATATCGTTAATCATTTAGTTATATATATATATATTCATACGAGTAGTTAAATTTAGTTATAGATAAATATATACAATGTTATAAATAAATATATATATTTAAATATATGTATAAATATATGTATAAATAGTTAAAAATATAGTTACATTTAATTATATATAGTTTTATTTAGTTTTACAAATATTTATATATAGTTATACACATGTAATTTATTATTAATGTTGTATGTTGTTATATATGTAATTATAAATATAGTTACATGTGGTTATACATATAGTTACACGTATAGTTAAACTTATATGTATACATGTATGTATGTATATTTGTTCATATAATTTCATATATTTATTCATATATTTATGTATAGGTATGGATATACTAAAATATATTTTTTATACTAATATATAAAAATGTATATTAAATATATGTTGTTAATTATATATTTAAATATAGGTTATACATTAATAATATAAAATTGTGTATAGTTATATGTTATTATACATATAATATATATAGAGTTATAAAAAATTATATATCGTTAAACATTTAGTTATATATATATATATATATATATATTCACATGAGTATTTATATTTAGTTATACATAAATATATGCAAAGTTATAAACAAATATATAGATTTACATATACGTATACATATATGTATAAATAGTTAGAATATAGTTATATTTAATTATATAAAGTTTTATTTAGTTTTAAAAATATTTATATATAGTTATACACATATAATTAAACATAATGTTACATGTTGTTATACATGTAATTATAATTATAGTTACATATTTTTATACATATAGTTACACATATAGTTAAACTTATATTTATACATGTAGGTATATATATTTATTTATATAATTTTATATATCTATACATATAGTTATGTATAGGTATAGATATAGTAAAATACATTTTTGAATACTAATATATACAAATGTATATTAGAATAAGTTTTAAATTATATATTTAAATATAGTTATGTATAAAGCATTTATACTAATACATATAATAAGATATGATTATTTATAGTTATATGTTGTTATACATATAATATATATAGCTATAAATATTTTTATATAGTTAAACATATAGTTATAATTAGATATATTCATACAAATAGTTATACATAAATATATAAAGTTATAAATAAATATATAGATTTACATATATGTATACATAAGTACAAATATAGTTATATTTAATTATATAGTGGTATATAGTTATACAATTATTTATATATATTTATACAATTATTTATATATAGTTATACAAATATTTATATATAGTTATTCACATATAGTTGAATATAATATTGTATGTTATTATACATGTAATTATAAATATAGTTACATGTGATTATACATATAGTTACACATATAGTTATACCTATATTTATACAATTAGGTATATATATTTATTTATATAATTTTATATATCTATACATACAGTTATGTATAGGACTAGATATAGTAAAATATATTTTAGAATACTAAAATATACAAATGTATATTAAATATAAGTATTAAATTATATATTTAAATATAGTTATGTATATTTCTTTTATAGTAATACATATAGTCAAAGACAATTATTTATAGTTATATGTTTTTATACCTTTGGGATCCAATGGCAAAAAGACACAAAATAGAAAACAAACAAGTTCGGCTTACAACAAATCAGGACAAAGTAAATGTGGTCTTGTATTTCAAGCATGCAATATATAAATATAAATACAATTTGAATCCCCCTAGAAACAAATGATGCCATCCACATAACAGAACAAAACTCAAGAAAAATAGGCAAAGATTAGATCAACATCCAGATATGTCAACAAAGTTTACACCATCATGCTTATATTGTTTATGATTTGCTAGCAATGTAATTTATTAGCCGATCAAGACCCTTGTACAAGCCCTCACCAGAGGTAACACAGTTGCTCTAAATCTACCAATGACTTTGGAGAAGAGAGTGAAGTCCTAGATTGTCAGTAATTTCAGTTGCATTCATCACATTGGGAAGATCTTGCTTATTGGCAAACACCTCCAAAACTACATCTCGAAGCTTTTCCTCATTATCATCCAATGCAACTCATCTCTGGCTTCAACTACTCGATCTATGTCATTGTTGTCTACCACAAATATGAGACCTTGGGTATTTTGGAAGTAATCCCTCCAGAAAGGGTGAATCTTGTCTTGACCCCCAAAATCCAATACAGTGAAATTAATGCTTTTGTATTTAACAGTCTCTACATTGAAGAAAATAGTAGGAATTGTGGTGACAATATTACCAAGCTTCAACTTATACATAATGGTTGTCTTTCTGCCTGCATCAAGATCTAGCATCAAAATCCTCATCTCCTTGTTGGCAAACAGCTTGCTGAACAGCTTTGTGAACGTAAATCCATTTCTTCCACTAAATCTCAAATCATTTGTCGTATGACAGTAAAGAGATCTGATGAGAGAAAGAAATAAAATCAATAGACCTCAATAGATGGTCACCATATAGAGAGGTCAACCTCTATATGTTCTTATACCTATAGTATACATAATTAAAAAAAGAGTTATATATTATATAAAGATATATTCATACACTTAGTTATAAGTAGTTATACATAAATATATACAAAGTTATAAATAAATATATAGATTTAATTATATGAATACATATATGTATACATAGATACAAATATAATTATATTTAATTATATAGTGTGTTAGTTATACAAATATTTATATATAGTTATACACATATAGTTATAAATATGTATGTAGTTAAAGATATAGTTATATATAACATTTTTATAGTTGTACATATAGTAAACTACAATTATATATAGTTATATATTATTATACATATGATATATTTTGTTAAAAATATTGTTACATCGAATTACTCATTTAGTAATAAAATATTATATAGTTACAAAAATAATTATATATAGTTATTAATATAGTTATAAAAATGGTTTACATAGTTACAAATGTAGTTAAATATAATTATGAATAGTTTTATATTGTTATACAAATATTTATAAATAGTTATCATAAACTATGATAACAACAAACTCTCAAATGCCCAATTGAATTATACCATTATAGAGAAAGAACATGTATAAAAAATCTTTTCTTTTGGCAAGTTAATATCATATTTAGTGGGAAACCAAAGTCATAGTATATATTAAATATTCTATAATCAAATATCTCATAGAAAAGAAAGATATCAGGCCTAGATTGATTTGATGGATTTTACTATTGCAAAGTTTGAACAATAGATATGAGATAAGAAATGTACATATAATCAAAATTTAAATAGCTTATCAAGACTAGAAAAAAAAGATAGAAGAGTCGTTGAAGAAGATATTAGATAGATTTTTTTATTTGAACAAAATATTTTATTGAATGAAAATGTAACTCCAAGGTAAGTAGTATTGAATGAACCTTATCATTTCAAGTAGTACACTGATCAAAATATGAGGCAAAGTGTTATAGATGGGAGATTAGAATATCTTGCAATAATGTCACTTTTGCTCGAGCTCTCACGAATTGTGGAACATGTTAATAATTATGTGCTCGAGCATTTTTCTTATCAAAATAATGTTAATATTCACATATATATGCATAAATATATATGTGCATATACACTAAACTGCACACACACTTTTATACATCCATATACATTACAATACATTATATATCACAATACACATTTTTGTACTTTTGTATATATTCACACATGTATCTACATTTTCAAAGTAGTGTGTATGTACTTGTATGAATGCATATACTACTAAGCACCAACACAAACACACACATATACCTATATACGTAATGTATTTTTAAAATTACACAACAATTATATATGTGTGTGTGTGTGTAATGTAAATGTATTTAAAATTTTATGATTTTGAAAATTTAATTAAAATAAAATATTATATATTGTACACAATTTATAAAATATTGTAAATTCTTTATATCTAAAATAAATTTGTGTGTGTGTGTATGGGTGGGTGGGTGTGTGTGAAGTATATTAATGCATAAAATGAAATTATGAATTAACTATATGAGCTTATATTTTATTCAAATAGTTGTTTTTTTAAAATTTATATTAAAATTACTATCATTATACTCATATAAATAAATTAAAAATGACATATTTGTAAATTATATTGTTTTACAATTATGTTAATAATTAGAATATTGGTCATAAATAGATAATATTGTTTTTGTTTTTTTATATAACTTTTTTATTAAAATATTAATGTCAATGAAAAATTTCTAATATTATTTATTATTATTAATAAATTTTTAAAAACTTTTAAAATTCAAACAATTATAATGTAGTGCATATAAATACATGTCTTTAATGTTTTGTAAAAAATCAATTATTTCTTTAATTATGTTCAAACAAAACAGGTTACAATATAAATACATGAATATATTTTTCTACAAATTAATTTTTTTATTCAAAATATATAAATGACCTTATAAATAAATGAATTTCTTTTTTTAAATAATTATTTTTAATTTTTTTTAAATTGAACACACTACAATGTTTTTATTTATAATTAATAGATACATTTTAAACATTATTTATTTATAATAAATATAACATATTGCATATTATGAGGTGAAAATTTTATTTGGTAAATAAATTTTATTTTTAATGTTTTATCTTTGTAAATTGAAACTATATCACATATATATTTTAGAAATTTTTTATAATATTTATTTCACAAACATATTGTTATTTGTTTTGAAATTCACAAAAAGAATTTTAACAAATATACATTTTATTAGAAATCAATTTTAGTTAAATGATATTAAGTGAAACAAAAATACAAACCCTAAACATATTAAATCATAATGATTTATACAAACATATAAAAATACATTTAAGGTTAAAAAAATTAAATTTAACATCCTAAAATATATAGAAAAATGCTAAAGATTTATACAATATCAAAAATATATATATATATGAATGAGATGGATGATATGAATGGATATTAGGTTTCTGAAGCATGTAGTTATACATGTTGTAGATGTCATTATATTTAGTTTTTCATGTTATTATATATATTTAGACATATGGCTATGTATAGCTATTGATGTAAATAAATACATTTATATATAGTAATATGTTGATATACATTTTGTTAAATACATTTATATATAGTTATATATAAATGTATAAATCTTTATATATTAAATTCCACAAATCAATAAGTGTATTTAAACATAACTATACATGAATATGCATGCGTGATATAATTCAAATTTTGTATATAAATATATTTTACTATATCTATAACTATAAAAATAGTATACATAAACATAACTATGTATAAATATAATAACATATATTTAATATACATACATATATATATATATATATATATTTGTATGAAATTAATTGATGATAGACACCTTGATTTTTTTGTTACATTTTGGAAAGTGACTGCATAATGGTAGATATAATTGTGTGAAGAAGTGGTTAGATGTAACAAAAAAAACAAAAGATCACTCTATGTCATTATTTTGGCCAACAAGTGACTCTAGTTGGCAAAATAAGCTAAATATAAAATGACATTGGATTAATCATATATATGCTTGGAAAAATACACCAAGCACCTTGACATGGAGCTCACCTAGTGGCACTTCGTCATACACCTCTATCTCTTAACATCAACTTCTTCCAAGGTCTCAAATATTCAGTCATGGAATTTGACAAATTCTATGTCAAAGAGAATGAGATAAAGGTTTAAAACTAATTCGATCTAACTAGTTTGATTAAAATTGAGTTTGATTTGATATATTTATTCTAGTTTGATTTATAAATATATCATTTTATTATTGTTTTTTAATGTTTGCTTTTATTTTATTCCTAAATAATACATAAAGAAATCTGATAAATATACAATAGATATACAATAGATATATAGATATACAATAGATTGATAGATCGTTAAATAGATAAATAGATATTAAATAAATTGATATAAATAGATAAATAGATAGATTGATAAATAGATAAATTTATAAATAGATTAATTAAGAGACAGAAAAATAGATGGTTAGACATATAGATAGATAGATAGATGGCTAGCTATCTAGCTCAAAAGACAGATAAATAAATAAATAGTTAAACATATAGATCAATAGATAGATAGATAGATAGATTGTTTGATTGATATAAAGATAGATTGATAAATAGATAGATATATAAATAGATTAATTAAGAGATAGAAAAATAGATAGAAACATATAGATAGATAGATAGATATCTAGCTAGCTCAAAAGAGAGATAAATAAATAAACAGTTAGACAGTTAGATCAATAAATAGATAGATAGACAAATAGTAGATAGATAGATAGATAGATATATAGATATATAGATATATAGATAAATAAATAAATAGTTAGATAGATAGATAGATAAATAGACAAATATATAGATATATAAAAAGATACATAGATAAACAGATAGATTGATAGACATATAAATTATTATATAGTGGTACAAATAGACAAATAGTTAAACAGACAGATAAAAAGACAGATATCCAAATAAATAAATAGATCAATAGACAGACTCAAAGACACATATATACAAATAGATAGATAGACATATATATGGACATATAGATAGATAGAATAATGACATATAGATAGACAAATAGATAGACAGACAGATACATAGAAAGATAGACAAATAGATAGACAAATAGATAGGCAAATTTATAGACAAATATATATACAAATTTTCAGATAGATAGAAAGATAGTTAGATATATTGATAAACAAATAGATAGGCAAATATATAAACAAATAGATAGACTTACAGATAGATAGATAGATAGAGAGATAGTTATTTAGATAGATAGATAGACAAATTGATAGATAAATTTATTGATAGATAGATAGACAGATAGTTAGATATATGGATAAATAAATAAATAAATAGATAGATATATTGATAGTTAGATAGGTAGATAGATAGATAGACTAAAAGATAGACAAATAGTTAGATAGATAGATAGGTAGGTAGTTAGTTAGATAGAGAGATTGTTAGACTGATAGATAAATAGATAGATAAATAGAGAAATGGAATGAAAGACAGATAAAAAAATGATAGATAGTTGGATATATAGATGGATAGATAGATGAATAGATAGACTAATAGATAAACATATGTGTGTGTGTGTGTGTGTGTGGATAGATACATAGATAGATAGATAGGTAGGTAGATTGATAGATAGTTAGGTAGGTAGGTAGATAGATAGTTAGGTAGATTGATAGATAGTTAGGTAGGTAGGTAGATAGACATATATATAGATAGATAGATATTTAAATTGTTATATCAATTGAAAGATAGTTTGATAGACATGTTGATAGGAAAATTGATGTATAGATTGATAGGTAGATAGATAGATAGATAGATAGATAATTAGAAAAATAGAAATATAGATATATAGATAGATAGTTAGACAAATAAATAGATAGATAGATAGATCAATCAATAGCATGACCTATGTATATATATATATATGATAGATAGATATATAGATTGAAAGATAGATTGATTGATAGACAGACAGATAGACATTAAAATATACATATAGATAGACAAATAGATAGACAAACAAATAGATTTATAGGTAAACAAATAGATAAATAGTGAGATAGATAGATATATAGATAGATAGATATATACATATAGATAGATAGATAGATTGACATATAGACACACAAATAGATATACAGATATATAGACAGATAGACAGACAAATAGATAGATATATATAGACAAATAATGGGCATAGTGAGAGATACAAAAAATAGAAAGATGGATATACAAATAGATAAACATACAACTTGACAAACAAATAGATAGACATTTAGATAGACACATTGATAGACAATTAGACAAATAGTTAGATAGATAAACAGACATATAGATAGATAGAAAGTTTGACAGATAGATAGACAAATAAATAGAGAAATAGATAGATAGATAAATAGACAGATATATAGATAAATCCCTTTTTCTAGAGAGAGAAAATCTCCATTCTTGCCCGAAACAAGCTCTTATCAAGCTAAGAATGGATAAAAAGGATTTATCATTAAATAATAAATCCTTTGCCTCGATAACAAGAGGGACCGCGCCTCTTTCACGAATCTTCGAAAGCAAAAATGGGAGTCCCGCAATTTTTTTCTCCATGGAGCAGATGCATAGGTTCTTGGAACCGTTCGAGTATAGACTTGTAGAGAAATTTTCCCATGGCAGACCTCGCGTAAACGAGCTTCAGAAATTCATCTCTACATTGAAGCTTAAAGAAAATGTGAAGTTCGCGGATTATGACGCGAGGCATATATTTTTACACTGCTGCTTTGTAGAAGACTACTACCGATTGTGGCAGAGGGGTCTTTGGCATGTCGAGGGCTTCCCCATGCGAATACTGAAGTGGACGAAAAGCTTTAGCCCACTCGAGGAAGCCCCCATTGCTCCGGTATGGTTTTCTCTGCCCAACTTACCATTGTTTCTATATAATGTGCAGGCCCATCACACTATCTCGAGTTGCTTGGGTAAACCCATGCTTCGAAATGAAGCTACCACCTCAATGACAAGAACAGGTGCTGCCCGAGTATGTGTAGAGTATAATCTCCTCAAGCAGCCGCCTAACAGAATATGGATAGACAGTGAAGAGGAAGAAGAAGGATTTTGGCAAACTGCCATTCCAGAAAATTTACCTTCATACTGCCTTGACTGTAGAAGGTTAGGACACGACTTAGATGTATGTAGAGTGGGAATACAAGAGAAGGAAATAGGGAGGAGGCAGGAGGGTAGAGGTAGGTGGGCAGAAAAGTGGGTTAGGAGGGAGGAGAGTATACCGAAAGAGCAAATGGAAAAGCTAGTTGGGGGGAGGGGGGGGGGGGGGTTCAATGGTTTTTTTTTCAAGTGAAAGGGAAGGAGAGGGGGTAAGAGTGGAAAAGAGGAATAGGATTGAAAAAGAGGGTAGCATAGAAATAAGACAAATAGAGGAAACTAATGTAGGAGATGAGGGGAAAGATATGGAAGAAGGGTGGGAGAGGGTGAAAACTAGAAGAAAAAGAGGGAAGAAACTTAAAGCTCGGCGAGTATTAAAGGAAACGCTGGAGGACTACAGCTGGATAGATGAAGACCTGGGTTTTCCAGATGAGGATGCGGAGGTTTTCAGCTGCCCTTCATTAAGTGAAGAAGAAGTTAAGGGTGAAAGCTCCCTGGAAAAGGTAAAGGATGATTTGGATATTTATGAGGAGGATTGGGATAACCTCTCCAAAGATCAAGCAATGGAAACCATAAAGAGGATGGCCATGCATCTTGGGCAGCAGGTAAAATATAACGAAATAATGAATATTTTTTCTAGCTCAACTAAAACACCAAGAAATAAGAAGAAATATTTGAACAAGACATACGAGTCTAAATGCACTACGAGATTACAAGCAAAGTCAATAATTAATGGATTGGTGTCTTACTAGAACATTAGAGGGGTAGCAAATACCCCTTCAATTAATAGATTGAAACAATTAATAAAAATACATAAAATTTCTTTAATAATTATAGCATAACCTATGGTCGAGAAAGATCAAATAATAAAATATAGCGAAAAATTAGGATTTAAAAATGCGTATGCAAACTTGAATAGTAAACTCTGGATTATGTGGCATAACTATATGGACATTATTATATTAAAAGACACATAACAAATAGTTAATTTTAAAACTAACTCGAATACAGGAGAAATAATATCAGTGGTTTATGCAAAAAATAATAAAAAAGATAGACTAGATCTATGGAAAGAAATGCAGAACATTGCAATAAAAAATATTCCATGGATTATAGGAGGAGATTTTAATGTTATAAGAAATGCACAAGAAAAGAAAGGTGGAAAACCCCAAATGCACTGGCAATGTCACAATTCAACGATTGTATCGCCAGTGCCAACTTAATGGAGGTGGAGTATATTGGCTCAAACTACACCTGGTGTAATAACTGGCATAAAAGAGGAGCAATTTGGGCAAGACTGGACTGAGTCATATTTAATGCTAAATGGGCAGTGACTCATGGAGTTACGGGCCTAAGACATTTAAGCAGGACATGTTCGGATCATAACTCATTGCTCATAAAAATTCATAAAAGCCAACCAATAAAAGGCGATTTTAAATTTCAAAATATGTGGGTTAAACACACGAATTTCGATAGAATGGTATGAGAATCTTGGGAAGAGCCAGCATCGGGAAAGCCCATGCAGGCTTTTTCGGCTAAATTATTCAGGTTAAAAAGATGCATTAAAACATGGAATAGAGAAGTTTTTGGAAATATAAACCTACAAATAAAACAAGCAGAGGAAGAAGTGGCAAAGTTAGAAATAATATATGACACTACGAACAAGGAAGAAGATAGAAGTGAACTTAGTAAGGCAAAAGGTAAATTGAGGCTTAAGCTACACTTGGAAGAAATATACTGGAAACAACGAGCAAAAGTTAAATGGCTGAAAGAAGGAGATAGGAATACTAAATTTTTCCATAATATGAGTAAGATAAAAATAAACAAGAATAATATAAAAGGTATAAAAAATGATGAAGGAAAATGGGTGGAAGGAGATAATAAAATAAGAGCCCTATTTGAGGACTTTTTTAAAAAACATCTATGCGGACAGCACATCCATGAAGGGGATAAACTAATAAATGAAGTCAAATTAAATATCACTAAGGAGCAAAATCAAATGATGGAAAAAATCCCGGATAGGGAAGAGATTAAAAATGCAGTATTCAGCCTGGACAAAGATAGTGCAGCAGGACCAAATGGATGGAATAGTAATTTCTTCCAGGTATGCTGGGAAATTATTGAAAAAGATCTTGTACTTGCTATCTCTAGTTTTTTTGCAGGGGCGGATATTCCTAAAACATGGGCAAATTCTCTCATTGTCTTGATATCAAAAAACAAATCCCCACAAAAATGTGAGGACTTCAGACCTATAAGTTTATGTAATGTGATATATAAGATTTTAGCAAAAATTTTACAAAATAGATTAAGCGATATTTTGCCATATATTATATCACAGGAGCAAGCGGCCTTCGTTAAAAATAGGTTAATGTCGGAAAACATAAGATTAGCTTCTAAAATAATGAAAGACATAGCAGTTAAAACAAGAGGGGAGAATTTAGTAGTAATGTTAGATTTATCGAAAGTATTTGACAGTGTAGAATGGGACATACTCTACTATACTATGAGAAAATTTGGCTTCTCAGAGTTATGCATTGATATGATATATAGATGTGTGTCTAGTGTATGGGTTAAAGTCATTGTAAATGGGACGAAAGAAGAAGAATTTAAGCCCAAAAAAAAGCTTACAGCAAGGAGACCCGTTATCTCCTTTATTATTTGATATATATTTAGAACTGTTAATTCTAAATTAAAAAAAAAAGAATGTCTGAAGGAAAGATCATTTCATTCAGACAACCAAAAAACACTCCAAGAATAGGCTGCCTGGCATATGCCGATGATCTAATAATTTTTACAAATGCGAGTAAAAGATCTTTGATATACCTTATGGATCTTTTACATACATTTGAATCAGAGATAGGGCAAGCGATAAATATAAAAAAGTGTCAGTTTATGCTGGCAAAGAGAGTAACAGAAAAGGTGAGTAATAAAGTAAAGAACATCACAGGATTTATCCAGAATAAAGGAGCGCTAATGTATCTAGGATGTCCTATATATGAAGGTAGACTGAAAGAAGAATACTTAATATCACTACAAGATAAAATGAATACAAAAATAGCAGGTTGGAAAGAAGAGCTATTGGGCTTTGGGGGCAGGATCACATTAATCACTCATGTCCTTCAAAGCACATTAGTGCATATTCTATCAATTATTCATCCTCCAAAAAAATTTACAAACAAATTAGAATCAACAATGGCTAACTTTTTATGGGGGAAAAAAGACGGAAAGAATAAAATTCACTAGAAAAGATGGGAGGATATTTGCTACCCAAAAGAGGAAGCCGGATTAGGATTAACATCTTTATAGGACATGGCAGACGCTTGGGACTGTAAAGGTTGGTGGAGGCTAAAAAATGATAGCCTCTAGGTGAGCTTTATGAGAGCGAAATATGTAGAACATGAAAAGGTGAATAGGAAAAATGCTTCGAATTCCTGGAAAGCTCTAGAAAAATAGAAAGAAATAGTTGAATCTCATTCTAAAGAGGAGAAGAGCGGATGGAAATGGACCCTTACTCCGCAAGGTAACTTCACGCTCAAAATGGTCAAGAATTTGATTCGAAAGAAAAAGATGATAAACCCAATCTTTAAATGGGTATGGAAAGTTGGCAGCCCACAAAAAATGTGCTCTCTTGTATGGAAAGCTCTTGTGAATGCATTACCGGTAGATACAAATATTCAAAAAAAGGTATAAAGATAGCTTCTAGATGCGATTGCTGTCATCAAGCAATAGAATCTACAGATCATCTATTTTCAGAAGGTAAAATTGCATTTGAAATATGGAAAAAGTTAAAAATATTTAATAATATAAATATCAATGAGGAAACTTTAATAGATAGGATTAAGAGGTGGAGGAGGCACCCTTCTAATACACCAACCAAAAAATGGCTAAACCATAATTTACCACACGTAGTAATTTGGTGTATATGGAAAGCAAGGAATAAAAGTAGATTCGAGGGCATAAAAATGAATGTAGATGATATCCTAAAAGACATTAAGTTGGATATCAGTAATATATCCTGTAAAAAACCTATCATATTAGATAATTCTGAAATGGATAAAGAAGCCAGGAAAATATGGAATCTCTCAACTAAGATTAAAAGGATTCATTGGGTTAAAAGTATAAGCTGGAATAGGCCCCCAGAAGGGAAACTATCGTTGAATACTGATGGTAGTTTCAATAGAGACTTAGGAATTGTAGGAGGTGGAGGAGTAATAAGAGACTCTAAAGTTAGAATTAAGAAAGCTTTCACACTAGTAGGAAAATCCTACTCTGCACTGCACTCAGAAATTAGGGCACTAAAGGAAGGATTATATGTCTGTAATAAGCTAGGGTATAGAAATTTGCAAATACACGTAGACTCAACATTATTGGTTGAGTTATTTAATAAAAAGCTAGTACTGTGGCGGCATGAGGAGGAGATAGAAATAATAGTGAGTCTTGCTAAAGAATTAAATGCATCAATATTACATGTATACAGGGAAGCAAATGCATTGGCAGTCAAGCTTGCTAAAATAGGATTGTTAGAAGGAGTGGCGGAGTATGATGAGGAATCTTTACCGATAAAATTGAAAGGATTAGCAAGATTAGATAAAATTACATTCCCTTACCTAAGAATAAGTAAATATAGATAGGAATATTATTTAAAGAAGTAGCACGGTGTGTAGTTTTCTTTGCAGGATATGGCTATGCGGGAAGAAGCCAAACACACATAATCAGGTGATTCAGCAAGAGGTAGAAGGGAAGGTAAAATGAATTGAAATTGTAGTATTTTTTGCTTTTTTTTTGTTTTCTTAGCAGCTTAACAGGCTTCAAGCTAAGGAAAGACAGCAAAGAAGGATGTGTTTGGAGGAAGAACACTCTTTATCTTGTTTCGCAAAACTTCCTTTTCAATTTTTTTTGTTTGAGATCCGTAACCTAGTTTAAAGGAAAGGATGAATCATGTGTTATTTTATGTGGTTAAAAGGTCAATAGAATCCACAATATAGAACCTGGAATAGATTAAACTAGGAGCGAGGTAAGGTGCAATTCAGATTTGGAAGGATTAAAGGCAAGAGATATAAAAGGTTAGAGGATAAAGGAAGGAGAAGGGGAGGGCTAAAAAGCTATGGAAAGAACATCCAGCATAAGTTATATACAGCTATCCAGAATATATTCAGCCGGATCAATCAAAGGTAAGTAAATAGATAGAGTTAATTTTTACACAAATTCTGTATTTTTTTTTGCAGGAATTATAGTGACAATAGGAGTATTCAACGAATGGAGGCATAGGAAAGCTTCAAATATGCCTAGGTAGCAAAGAAAGATAAGGTCTAAAGGATAAAGAGCAGAAAGGAGGCATAAAAGTTAATACAAAAAAGGATTATAAAGTAGGACCTAAAGTGTTAAAGTATAGAAACACATAAGCTCATTTAGACTTGAAACTTTCTTTTTTCTTGGATAAGGGTCTAAGAGGGAATTGGGTAGATGCTAGCTTGTACAAATGGTATTCCTCGGCCAAAAGAGAGGGTTATTATTAATAATAAAAACCTTTTTTAAAAAAAATAGAGAGATAGATATATAGATAGATATACATATAGATATATAAATAGATAGATATACAAATAGATAGACTGATAGATAGATAGAAAAATAGATAGATATATAAATAGATATATAGACAAAATGATAATTAGATAGATAGATAGACAAATAGATATATGGCCAATTAGATATATAGATAGATAGACATACAAATAAATAGATTTATTGATAGATAGATTGATAAATAGACAGATGGATATATAGCCAAATTGATATATAAATTTTTGACAGATTAATAGACATTTTAAAGATAGATAAATAGACAAATTATTAGAAAGATAGATAGACTGATAGATAGAGATAGATATATAGATATATAGATATATAGATAGAAAGATAGATATATAGATAGATAGATGATAGAAAGATATAGTGACAGATAAATAGATAGATAGATTGACATATAAAAGTACATACATATAGATAAATAGATAGAAAAATAGATAGATAGATCAAAAGACAGATAGATATAAGGATAGATATATAGATACTTAGATAGTTAGATAGATAAATAGATAGATAGTTAGAAAGGATAAAAAGATATATAGAAAGATAGAAATAAATATAATTAGACAAATAGTTAGACTGAGAGATAGATAAATAGATAGATAATTAAATAGTTAGATAGATTGATAGATAAATAAAAAGATAGACAAATAGATAGATAGACAGAAATAAAGATAGTTTGATAGATAAATTGATAGACAAATAGATTAACAAATAGATAGATTAATAAATAGACAGATAGATAAATAGATAGATAAAAATATTGATAGACAGATATATAGATAGATAGACAGACAGACAGAAAGATAAAGAGATAGATAGATAGATAGATAAATTGAAAGACAGTTAGATAGGTAGGTAGACAAATAGATAGACAGAATGATAGAAACATAAATAGACATACAAATAGATAGATAGATAGACATTTATAAAAATAGCAAATAGATAGATAGATAAATAAATAGATAGATAAACACATAGACAAATAAAGATATAGACATTTAAACAGATACAAAGATCGATAGATAAATATAAAGACAGATAAACAAATAGACGAATATATAGTTATATAGATAGAAAGACAAATAGACAAATTAACAGGAATATAGACAAATAGATAGTTATATAGATGGATAAATTGATATATAGATAGATAGATAGATAGACAGATAGATAGACAGATAGATAGACAGATAAATAGATAGACTAATTGATAGATAATTAGTGACAGATTGATATATAGATAAATAGATAGATAGGCATATAGTCAGATAAATAGATATATTAATAGATAGATAAATAAAAAGGTAGATGTATAGTTAAATAGATAGATAGTAAGATAGAAAGATAGAAAGATAGATAGATAGAATTATAGGCAGATATATAGATTAATAGATACATATATAGATAGATAGATAGATATATAAATAAATAGATAGATAGATATAAAGATATAAAGATAGATAGACAAATAGAAAGATAGAGAGATAGACAAATAGACAGATAGATAAATAGATAGATAGACACATAAACATAATGACACATTCATCCAAAGACATATGGACAGGTAGATATATACACATATAGACATATAGACACATAGATAAATAGAAAATAGATAGATAAATAGATAGAAAGATAGAAATATAGATAGATAGAGAGATATACAAATAGATAGATAGAGACATAGACACCTAAATAAATATTTAGATAGATAGACTATATATATTTGCCTATCTATCAATCTTTCACTATTTATCACTAATTATAGATAGACTATGTATCTATAAATAGATAGACAGATAGATACTCACTTAGACAATTAGGTGGATAAACAAAAAGATAGATTGATAAACAAATAGATATATTTACATATTCATATATTAAAAGATTGAAAGGTGGAGAAATATAAAAATTGTTGGATACACATATACATAAATAGATAGATATATAGATAGAAAGAAAAAGATCTTTAGAAAGATAGATTGATTGATTAATAGATAAATAAAAAGATATTCATATAAACATATAGACAGATAGAAAGATATATAGATTGATAGGTTGATACATAGAGTGATAGTTAAGTAGATATATATATATATAGATAGAAATATAGATAGACATAAATATAGAAAGATAGATAGACATACAGATAAATAAATATATAGTTATATAGATAGATAGTCAGATGGATATATATATATATTGATAGATATACTAAAATACAAAAATATAGTTAGATATATAGACTTATAAAATTATAGACAGATAAATAGATTGACACCGAAATAAAACAAATAAAAATATAAATAGACACATATATAGATAGATAGATAAAAAGATAGACAGACATTTAAACTAATAGATAGATAGATAGATAGATAAATACATAAATAGATAGTTATATAGATTGATAGATATATAGATATATTGACAGATATACAATTAGATAGATAGATATATATATATATATATATATATATATATATCGATAAATAGATAGATAGATAAATAGAAATATAAACACTTACACTAATAGGGTAAATGATAAATAGAGAGAACATAGATAGGCAGATAGATAGATAAATAGAAAGATAGTTAGCCACATAGATAGAAAAAAAGATAGATAGATAGACAAATAAACAAATACACAGATAGACAAATAAATAGATAGAAAGATGGACAAATAGACAGATATGATATATAGATAGATAGTTAAATAGATAGATAATAGATAGAAAAATAGATGGATAGACACGTAGATAGTTAGATAAAAAGATAAGAAGATAATTAGATAGACAGATAGATAAATAGTTAGTTAGATAGTTATTTAGATACATAAATAGGTTGATTGACTAAATGATAGATAGATATATAGACAAATAAAGTGAATGACAGATAGATAGATAGATAGGTATATAGATTGATAGATAGATTTTTAGTTAGTGGTATAGAATGACTAATTGACAAATTGATAGAGAGAGAAGCATATAGATAGTCATATATATATAGATAGATAGAAATATAATTAGATAGGTAGATAGATATACAGATAAATTAATAAATAGATATGCACATAGAAAGCTAGATATATTGATAGACAACTAGAAAGCTAGATATATTGATAGACAACTAGAAAGTTAGATAGTCATTTTGATATATAGATATATAAATTGATTGACAGATACAAAGATACACAGATAATCAAATAGATAGATAGATAATTAGATCAAAAAATAGATAGATAGATAGACCATATATGAAGATAAATAGATAAATAGATTGATAGATATATAGATAAATAGATTGCTAGATATATATATATATAGATAGATTGATAGATAAATAGAAAAATAAATAGTTACATAGTAGATAGATAGATAGATAGATTGACAGATATATAAATAGATAGATATGTAGATTGATAGAAAGACAGATAGATAGATATAGAGATATAAAGGCAAATAAACATATAGAAATAGACAGAAAGATAGACAGAAAGATAGACAGATAGATAGACATAGAATGTTAGATAAATAGATAGATAAATAAAGTTATAGACAGATAGGTAGAAAGAGATAAATACATAGATAGATATAAAGATAGATTGATAGATACACAAATAGATAAAAAGATAGATCAATAGATAGTTAGATAGATAGAAAGTCATTTAGATAGATAGATAGATTGATTGATAGTAAAATAAATAGATTTATAAATAGAGAATCAGATAGATTGATTTATAGATAGATAGGCAAATAAATAAATAGATAGATAGATAGACAGTTAAGTCGATAGGTAGATATACAAATACATAGATTATTAGATAGAGAGATTGATTGATTTTATTGATAAATAGATAGATAAACAGATACACAGATAGATAGATTGACAGATAAGCATAAAGATAGATAGAAAAATAGATAAATAGACTAAGAGACTGATATAATGAAAGAAAGTTAGATAGTTTGATAGATAGCTAGATAGATAGACATGCAGATAGATAGATAAATAGATAGATAATTAGTTAGATAGTTAGATAGATAGATAGACAGACAAATAAATTGATAGACAAATAGACAAATAGATAGATATAGAAATATATCTTTTCAAAGATAAACAGATAGATAGATATAAAGATAAATAGATAAATATATAGATCGATCGACAAATAAATAAATACATATACAAATAGATAGAAGGACAGACAAATAGACAGATAGATATATAGATAGATAGATATACATATATATAGATAAACAAATAAACAGATAATAAATAGATAGATAGACAAATAGATAGCTAGACATATAGATAGATATATAAAAAGACAGATAAACAAATAGAAAGATTGATGGACAAATAAATAGATAGACTAATAAATTAATAGATAGCTAGATAGATAAACATATAGTCATATAGATAGATAAATGGCTAGATAGATGGATAGACAAATCCATATAAATATAGATTGATAGATAGTTACGTAGACACATAGATACATAGACAGATAGATTGATTGAAAGATATATAGAAAGATAGACACATACACATTAAGTTACATAGACTAATAGAAAGATTCACATATAGGAAAATACACTTATAGAATAATAGATAGTTAGAAAAATAGACAAATTGATAAATAAACACATAGACACATAAACATATTGACAGATAGATATATAAATAAATAGATAAATATAAAGATAGATATAAAGATAGATATAAAGATAGATATAAAGATAGATATATAAATAAATAGACACATATACAAATAGATAAATAGACAAATAAATAAATAGATAGATAAATATATACATAGATAGATAGATAAATAGATACATAGATCAAAAGATATATAGATTGTGTGATAGAAAGTTAGACAAATAGGCAAATAGATAGATAGATAGATAGTAAATATAAAGATAGAAAGAAATATAGATAGACAAATAAACAGATAGATATATAGATAGATTGTTAGATAGACAGATAGATAGATATATAGATAAATAGCTAATGAAAAAGATTGATATAAAAATAAAAAGACTTATATATAAACTGATAAAAAATAAAATAGATAAATAGACAAATATACAGATATATAGATAGTTAGATTGTTAGATAGATAAATTTATGTTAGATAGACAAATAAATAAATAGATATATAGATAGCCACATAGACAGATAGATAAATAGATAGATATACAAATAGATAAATAAAGACATAGATAGATAAAGAAATAAAAAATTGATAAATAGATAGGTAGATATATAGAAAGATAGATAAATAAAAAGATATATAGATAGATAGGTAAAAAGATTGATTCATAGAAAAATAACAGATAGTTAGATAGTTAGATAGATGGATAGAGAGATAGATAGATTGATAGATTAAATAGATAGATAGAGATAGACAGATAGACAAATAGCCATATAGACAAGTAGAGATATAGATTGATAGATAGATAAATAGATACTTAGATAGATAGATATATAGACTAATTGATTGATAGATAGATAAATATATAAACATATAAAAAATAGATAAATAGATTGATAGAGAAACACATAGAGTTGGACAGATAGATAGATAGATAGATAGAGATATAAAATGATAGACTAAAAAGAAATACTCAGATAGATAGATAGACAAATATATAGTTAGACATATAGATAGATATATAAATATAGTTATTTATAAATAATTAGATATAATAAATAGAGAGATAAATAGATGTATGCAAAGATAGATATACAAATACACAAAAATACAAAGCTAGATACACAAAGAGATTGATAGCACCTAGATAGACATATAGAAAGAAAGATAGATATATAGATTGGTAGATATATGTGCAGATAGACCACTAGATAGACAGATAGATTCATACATAGATAGATAGGCAGATAAACATATAGAATGATAGAGAGACAGATAGACAAACAGACAGATACATAGATAGATAAAACTAAAAGACAGATAGATAGAAGGATAGATAAATAGATAGCTAGATATATATAGATAAATAGATAGATGGATGGATAGAAAGATAGGCAGATAGATAGATAGATATATAGATAGCTAGACAAATAGATAGGTAGAATAATAAATTGACATAAAAATAGAATGATAGATAGATAGATGAATAAATAAATAGAAAGATAGATACATTCACTATTAGGTGGATAGAAAGAAAGATAGTTAGATAGTTTGACAGATAGATAGTTTGACAGATAGATAGTTTGATGTATAAATATATAGATAAAAAGATATACAGTTAGATAGTTACATAGATAGAAATATAGAAATATAGACATTTACATAAATAAACAAATAAAAAGATCAATATATGGATAAATTTACAAATAGATAGATATATATATATATATATATATATAGCTAGATAGATAGATAAATAGATAAAAGGAAAAATAGACAAATAGAAATATAGAGAGATAGATAGCCAAATATAAATATAGATAGATAGATAGATATACAGATAAATTGATAGACTAATAGACTGATAGACAACTAGATAGATAAACAGATAGATAGATAGACATATAGACAGATATACAGATAGATAGTTAGATAGATATATAGATATACATGTTGACACAATACGCATAGACAAATAGTTATATAGATAGAGAGGTAGATACACAGATAGACACATAGACACAAAGATACATAGACAAATAGATAGATTCAGAGATAAATAAATATAATTATAGACTAATAGACAAATAGGCTAATAGATAATTAGATAAAAAGATAGATAGGCACATAGAATGATAATCAAATAGATGGATAGATAGTAAGATAAATAAATAAACAAATAAAAACATAATGAAATCGAAAAATAGACAGATAGATTGCTAGAATTATAGGCAGGTTGATAGATAAATAGATAAATTGATAGATACATTGATATATAGATAAAAAGATACATAGATAGATAGATAGACAGAGATAGATAAATAGATAGATAGAAAGATAGATATTATATAAAAGATAGAGAGATAAATGGATCGACAAATAGACATATAAAGAGATAGAGAGATAGATAGATAGATAAACATATAGATAGATAAATAAATATATAGATTTATATATAGATATATCGATGAATAATGAGATAATAGATATAAAAATAGATAGATAGATATATAGATAGATAGATAGACAGCTAGATATTCAGATAGCCAGATAGAAATAAAGACAAAATATAGATAGATAGATTGGTAGAATTATTAAAAGATAGATTGATATGCAGATAGAAAAATAGATATATAGACAAATGGATAGATAGATACTTATATAGATAGATAGATAAGTAGAAAGATAGACCGACAAATGTAAAATATAAATAGATAGATAGATATACAAATATATATATATATAGATAGATAGAAAGATACATAGATAGACATATAGTTAGATAGACAAATAGACAGACAGAAAAACAGATAGATAGATTGATAGAATGATTGATAGATAGATAAACATATTAATAGATGGCTAGATATACTATTAGACAGATAAACAAATAGACATATAGATAGATAGAAAGAATTATAGATAGATATATTGACAAAAAGATATATAAATAAATAGATAGATAAATATTTAAATAAACAATTCGATAGATAGATATTATACAGATATTCAAATCGATAGATGGGGAGATATAGAGATAGCTATATAGATAGATAGATATATAGATAGTTAGATAGACAAATAGATATATATGCAGATAGATAGATTGAAATATAGATAGATAAAAAGATAGATAGATAATCAGATAGGCATATAGTTAGATAGATTGATTATTAGCCAAATAAGAATATAGGTAGATATATATAAAGATATATAAATATATAGATATTTACAAAAATGCATAGATAAATACAAAGACATCTAAATATTTTGATAGATTGATAAATAGTTAGATATGTTGATAGATATAAAGATAGATAAATTAACAAAAAATAGATAAATAGAAAGATATACACATATAGATAGATAAACATATAGACAGATAGAGAGATAGATAGATAGATAGATAGATAGATAGATAGATACATAGATATATAGACAGATATATATATATATATAGATAAATTTACAAATAGATAGATATATAAATAGTAGATATATAGATAAATAGATAGGTAGATAGCCCAATAAATTTATTGACTGATATATAGATAGACCGATAGATCGATAGACAGATCAGATAGATAGACACATTGCAATATAGAGACATAGACACATATAAACAGAAAGACATATACACATATTGATAGATAGAAAAATAAAAATGAGATAAATATATTAACTGATAGGCAAATAGATAGATATATAAATAGACACATAGACACATAGAGAAAAAAATAAATAGACATATAGACAAATAGACAATTATAGTGATGGACTAATATAAAAATAGATAGTTTGAAAGATAGATGGATAGATAAATAGATAGATAGATAACTAGATAGTTAGACAATTAGATAAATAGTTGGATAGACATATAAACATATAAATAGATTAATAGATTGCTAGATTGATTGATAGTTGCATAGACAGATATATAGATAGATAGAGAAAAAGATAGATAATAAAATAAATAGATATACAGATAGATAGTTAGACATGCAAATTGATGATAGACATATAAACATAAAGATAGATAGATAAATAGATATATAGATATATAGATAGATAGACTAATAGATATAAATATAGTTAAATTGTTAGATAGATTGAAAAATACATAGATAGACAGATAAAGAAATAGATTTTTAGTAGTTAGTGAATTAGAAAGATATAAAGTCAAATAGATAGATAGATTGATAGTTTGATAGATGGATAGATAGACAAATAGATACATAGACAGTTAAATAAATAAACAAATAAAAAGTTAGACATATAGATAGATATTGAAAAAAAAAGATAAACAATTAGATAGATATACAAATAAAGAGATAAACATATACATAGTTAGACAAATATATAGATAGATATATAGATAGATAGATAGACAGACAGATCAATGGATAGACACATAGACTTATAGATTGATAACCTAATAGATATACATATAGATAGATAGATAGAAAGACAGATAGATAGATAGATAAATAGATAGATAGACAGATTGATGGATAGATAAATAGATAATGAGATTGATAGACATATAGATAGATAGACAAATATATATAAAGAAAGAAAGATAGATAGACAGATGGATAGATAGATATATAGATATATAGATATATAGATATATAGATATATAGATATATAGATAGATAGATAAACAAATAGGTCGATAAACATACAAATAGAAAGATATATTGATTGATAGATGGATATATATATATATATAGATTTATTGATAGGTAGATTAACATAAAAATAGTTAAATAGTTTGACAGATACACAGATAGATATTTACATAGATTGAAAGTTAAACATATAGACAAATAGATTGGTTGATAGATAGATATCTAGACAGATTCACAATATATAGATATAAAGATAGATTGATAGAGAGATAGAAAGATAAACATATAGACAAATAGACATATACACAATTTTATATATTGATAGAAAGATAAATAGACTTATAGATTGATAAACTCAAAGGTACATAGAGAGATAAAGACATAGCCATCTGACAAATACATAGAGGGATGATATATATGTAGATAGATAGATAGAAGGATGATAGATAGGTAGACAAAAAGATAGAGGAATGATAGACATGTAGACAGATAGATAGATAATTAGATAGATAGATAGATAGATAGATAGACAAATAGATATATCGACAATTAGATAAATAGACACAAAAACATATCTATAGATAGTCAGATAGAAAGATAGACAAATAGACTAATTGAAAAATAGATAGTTAAATAGTTAGTAGAAAGATACGTAGACAGATTGATACATAGATAGTTAGATAGTTAGATAAATACATAGATCTATAAATAGATAGATATTAAAATAGACATATAAAAAGATAGAAAGAACTACATATATAAAGATAGACAAATCATCAGATAGACTAATGGAAAAATAGTTATATAGAGCGATAGGTAAATAGGTAGATAAAGAGATATATAAATAGATAGATATATACATAGATAAAAAAATAGAAATATAGATTGATAAATAAATAGACAGATTGTCATATAAACTGATTTACTAATAGACTAATAGATAGTTGGATAGTTAGACAGATAAATAAATATATCGATATACAAATAGAAAGTTAAATAAACAGATATATAAATATATATATATAGGTAAATAAATTGAATTATAGAATGATAGTCTAATAGATATAAAGATTGTTAGATAGTTAGTTAGATAGTTAGATTGAAAGGTAGATAGTTACATAGATATATTGATTGACACATAGACATATATACAAAATGATACATAGACAAATAGATAGATAGTAAAATATATAGATAGATAGATAGATAGATGGTAAGAAAAACATATAGATGCATATATTCATAGAAAAATAGACTGATAGATAGATATTCAAATAGATTAATAGATAGATAGTCAGATAGACAGATTGATTGATTGATAGATATAAAAATGGCAAGATTATAAAAAAGGTAGATATATACATACATACATACATACATATATATATATATATATATATATATATATATATATATATATATATATATATATGTATATAGATAGATAAATAGATAGACAGAAAAATATTTAGATAGATAGATAGATAAACAAATATATAGATAAATAGAGAAAAAATCGATAGATAGATAGACATATAAACATATAGATAGATAGATCGATAGATAAATTAATAGACAAATATATAGATAGATAGTTAAATAGATTTATAGATAGATATATATATATATATATATTGATTGATAGATATACAGATAAACAGATAGATATAGGCAGATAGATAGAAAAAGAGATTAAATAGATACATATATAGACAAATAGATAGATAAGTGGAAAAAATAGATAGATAGATAGATAGACAGATAGATATATAGATACATACATATATAGATAGATAAAAAGATAGATGGATAGAAAGATATAAAGATAGATATTAAGATACATAAATAGATATATAGATAAAAAGATAGATTGACATATAAACACATATAAAAATAATCAGATAGAGATAGACTTATAGACTAATAGAAAAATAGATGGTTAAATAGTTAGACAGATAAATAAATAGAAACACAAATAGTTAATTAGTTAGAGAATTAGATAGATAGACACATACATAGATATATAGATTAGAGGTGTCAAACGGGACGGCCCGGCACGGCATGGCCCGTTTTTTTGCAGCACGATCGTGCTACCGTGCCCGGCACGGCACGGTTTGAATATAGGCGGGCACGGCACGGCGCCTAGGCACGGCGTGCCGTGCCGCGCCGTGCCGGGCCCGCTCGGGCCCGGCCTGGCCATGCGCCAGCCGCCAGGGCATACAGGCATAGCCGCATAGGCTGACTGGCTGAGCCGTTGAGGGTGAGAGAGAGGCAAGGCCGGGCAGGCGGGCACGGGACTGAGAAGGGACGGGTCACTGTTTAAAAACTCAGGGGAGGCTAGGCAGAAATCTGATTCTCTGAATTCTGAAATCAGAATATTGTATTTTTTTTTAATTTATATATTGTAAATTATATTTCTTAATTTTAAGTTAAGTGTAGTGTCATAGTGACTGTAGTCTACTTTCTACACTGTGTAGTGTAGAGTATTAATTATTAAATCTAATTTTTTTTAAAAATGGTAAAAATTAAAATTTTAAAAAAACAAATTTTAGAAAATTATTTTTTTTATCAAATTCAACTAAGTATAGCTTTATTTATATTTATAATTTATTAATTATAAATTAAAGTTATAAATTTTTAAAATAAAATTTAAAACGTAAAAAAAATAAATCAATACATTATGTTAGGAAAAATTAAAATTAAAAAAAAAATTAAACTACAGAAATGAAAAATTACCAATCATGCATTTGAAACCGATAGTCCGAACAAAACAAGTATAAGTTTCAACACAAGCACAACGTACAGACAAAGTGTATAAATACAATGAATAAAAAAAACATTGAAAAAAAATAGCAGATCAGCATCAATCGTCAAGCGGCATATCATGAGAATCATCAGCCGCAACATCAAGATCAGTATCATATGGATCATAATCATCGGTAATCAGCTCCTCCGCCATCGTAGTGGATGTGGATGCTACTGCAGTGTCTGTCACAGTCCCAGCTTCAGCACGATCATGGATGCTAATTCTCGATTCCTCCCAATCCTTCAAACATGCCAATGCCTCAACCATATCTGGACATAATCTCGATCTCCTATCCGAAATCACGTTCACGGCAACAAAAAAAGCAGACTCCGATGCTACGCTCGACACCGGAGGAGTCAGTAGATCCCGTGCCATCCTAGATAGCACGGGATAGGTGGACTCATATGATTTCCACCACTGTAATAAATCAAGATTCTTATTATCAGAATGTGATAGGATTGAGCAGTAATCGGTATCTAAGTACCGAGACAGCTCACTCCTATGTGATGGTCCACCCCTACGTTTCCCCCTCGCTAGGTTAAAGGAATAATCGTCATCTCCGAACAAGGTATCAATGTCCATAATCACAATCTCACCACCACCACCACCATACCTAGTATCGTAGTATGTGAACAGGTTTGTCAACTTCTCGTAAATGAACCCTTCAGGTGGCTCTTCCAGGTTCATGCACGAGGAAATGAAAGTGAGGGTGTTTTCAACCCCTTCCACCTTAGCTCTAGGGTCCATGCATGCAACGAGGCAATAAAGAGATGGAATGGTGGACTAGTACTTCAAGTACTTGGTCTCCATCTCTGCAACCATATGGCTAAGCATCGGGTCAGCTCGATACTTCCTAAACATGCTACTAATGTTGCATATGCACCGGAGTGCAATGCAAGTGGTGGGCGTATAAACTGATGAACACATGTTCGTCGTGTAATAAAATATCTTCAGAAATTTCATAAATGAAATTCCTGAAGCCCAGTCAGTGTCGTCAATAATAAGTTCGTCACTCTTACTATTGACGTAGTCGGATATCACATGTTCGTATCCAACACTTGATTCCAACATCAGGTACGTGTAATTCCAATGATGTCTCACATCCGATTGGAATTTCTTCTTCTTAAGATTCACAGACAAACAGAGATTACCAAACTCTTGTAGTCTGCAAGGAGTGCGAATATACTTGAGTGCATTGCGTATATTTTCCAACGCGGGGGAACACACCTTCATACCCGCTTGAACTATCAGGTTAATCACATGACACATGCATCTGACATGAAAGATCTCTCCTAATGGTGCGTCTCTAATATTCCTAACAAACATATTGATCGCTACTCCATTATTAGAAGCATTATCAAAAGTGACACTAAAAATTTTATTTTGAATTTTATATTCACTAAATATTTTCATCATACACTCAAAAATGGCCGGGCCATCACGAGGATGAAGAATCTCAGTGAACCCTAATTTTTTTTATTGATTGTCCAGTTAGAATCTACATAGTGACTCGTGAGACATGCATAAGAAGAATCATCGTGACATGTCCATATATCGGACGTCACGGACACCACTCCACTATATGCCATAAATTCCTTAATTATTTTTTGTTTTTCTAACTTATATATCTTTAGTATGTCACTCCTAGATGTGGACCTAGGAATCCTACGATAGGATGGCTGTAAATAAGTCTGCATGATGTGCACTACCCTTGGATCTTCCGAAAATCTGATCAGAAGACACAACAATGTGATGAGCCTAGCCATGCCGTCCCTACCCAACTCGTTGGAGTATACGAAGGGAGTAAACATTGAGACTGAACTCGATCCAGTCTCAAAAAATGTAGTGCCAAGTTGGGTTTGCCTAGGATCTAAGGGTCCATGTTTTTTGGTGCATAATTCGGCATGCCTCTTAAGGTGCCCAGTCCCACATGAACTCTTGCATGTTAAAAGTCTCATACAATATTTGCACTGTGCCATATCAAGTTCCTCACCCCTAACATTTACTTGTGTTATGATTTTAAAATGAGTCCAAACTTCAGATGTCCTAGTTTTTTGTTTTTTAGAACTTTGGGTTGAGACGACTGGAGAAACCAAAGTTTCAGCAGCCGCAGATATCTGTGTAATACTAACATTTTCATTTTCCAAATTTAAATACGTGTCAGGTGTATTTGTCATTTTTTATGTTTTTTTTCCTATGTTTTTCTAGAGAGAGAAGCTTTAGAGAGAGAAAGTAAATAAAAACGTAAAATAAATTACCCGGTAAAAGCAATGAGGTTAGTCACGTGCAAGGTGTACCACAGGAAGCTCTGATGTTCAATACTCAAGTAGAGTTTCATGAAAATCCAAGCCGAAATCAAAATCTCGAGGCCCGAGAGAGAGATGCACGGTTTTTGTGAGAGAGAAAATTTTGAGAGGAGAATAGGAGATATGTTTTTGAAAAACATAAATGTTATAGGGAGGGGGTAGAATTTATAGGCTAAAGAATTTAATTTTTTATAAAATAAGAAATTTTTTTATTATTTTTTTGATTTTTTAGTATATTTTTAAGGGGCAGAATCACGAGGACCGTTGGAATCTGCCCCCTAGCCGTTGGAGGCGAATCCAATGGTTGAAAATCTGTGATGTTTGAATTTTTTTTTGGCCGTTGGGATTGGTCGTGTCTAAGCCCGTCGGGTATCGGCAGTCGGGACCACAGACCCGACCCACGGTCTTTTTTACCGGGGGGGAGGGGGCAGGGCACGGGTCACACACTCATGCTCATGCCCACGCCCCATGGCGCCACGCGTGCCTGCGTGAACCGGCATGGGATGAACCTATGCCGGCGTGCCGTGCCACGGCACTGCACGACACGGGCTGTTCCTAACCCGGGCACGGCACGGGCCCGGGCACGGTTTAAAAACGGGCCGGGCCAGCCTGGCCCAGCACGTTTGACACCTCTAATATAGATAGACAAATTGAAATATAGAAAGAAAGATAGATATACCTATAGAAAGATAGACAAATAGTTAGATAGATTGATTGATGAAAAGTTAAATAAATAGATTAATAGATAGGCATTTTAGTAAATTGATAGACAGCTAAATAGATTGATAGATAGACGGATAGAAAAATAGATAGATAAATAAGGAGACATTTAGACTTATAAACTAATAGACTGATAGACTAATAGACTAATAAATAGTTGGATATGTAGACATAAATAGAAAGATTTATATAGAAATAGATAGTTAGACAAATAGACATACATATAGATAGATAGATCGAATGATTGATTAAATGATATATTGATAGACTCATAGACATAAAGATAGTTAGATAGTTAGACAGATAAATAGATAGAAAAATTAGATAGTTACATAGATATATAAATTTAAACTTAGACATATATAAAAATAGATAGATAGATAGGTAGACATATATAAATATAAATCAATAGAAAGAAAGATATGAAAATAGATATATATTTTGTTAGAGAGATCTATATACATATAGATAGATAGACAAATAGATAAATTGTCATATAAGAATATAGGTAGATATAGGGAGAGATATATAGATATATAGATATATACACAAATATATAGATAAATAGATAAACAATAAAATATTTAGATAGACACAAAGTTAGATATATAGAAAGATAGATATGCAGATAGATAGATAGGTAGATATATAGATAAACAAATAATAGATACATAGAAAGATAGATAGATAGACATATAGACAGATACACATAAAATAGGCAGAATCATTGATAGATAAATATATTGATATACTAATAGATAGATAGATAAATAGATAGACAGATATATAGATTCAAAGATAGATATATAGTTAGATTTATAGATATACAAATAGAAGGATAGACAGATAGGCAGACAAATAGACAGATATATATATATATATATATATATATATATATATATATATATATATATATATATATATATATATATATATATATATATATACAAATAGATAGATAGATAGACTGATAGATAGACAGTCATGTAGATAGATAAATAAATAGATTGATAGATAAACACATAAAAACATTGACAGATAGAAAAGAGACAGACAAAAAAATAGAATTATACATAGATAGATATATTTATAGATAGATAGTTAAATAGATAAACAAATATAAGATAGATAGATAAACAAATAACCAAATAGACATATAGAGAGATAGATGATTATACTAATAGGCAACTAGATAGTTTGATAAATAGACATATAGATAAATAGATAGATATAAAATTTGATAACTAGACAATTAGATAGATAGATGGATAGACATATAGACATAAATAGATTTTTGAATTGGAGATTGATAGACAGATAGATAGACAAATATATAAGTCGACAAATAGATAGATAGAATAATAGAGAGATATATAGATAGACACATAGATAGACATATAGATAGATAAATAGATAGATTGATTGACATACAGACAGATAGACAAATAGATAGATATTTAAATTGATAAGCAAATAGATAGATAGGTAGATAGATAGATAGATCGATAGACAAATAAATAGGTAGACAGGCAGACAGACAGATAAATAGAGAGATAGACCAATAGATAGATAGATATATCTTTAGTTAGTTAGTAAATTTGATAGATAGAAATATAAACAAATAGATAGATTAAAAAATAAACAGATTGATAGATAGATAAATAGATACATAGACAGATAGACACAAAATACAAATAGAAAGTTAGACATATATATAGATATATAGATAATGAGATAGACATTTAGATAATTATTCAAATTGATAGATAGAAAAATATATAAATAGATAGATAGATGGATAGATTCATAGACTTATAGATTGATAGATTAATAGATATATATAAAGATAGATAGATTTTCAAATAGATAGATAGATAGATAGATAGACAAGCAGATTGATAGAAAAACAGATTGAAAAATAGATAGATACACAAATAGATAGATAGACATATAGATAGATATATAGACAGATAGACAAATAGACATATAGATAGATATATTGTTAGTTAGTTAGTGAATGAGACAATTACAAAGATAAACACATATATAGATTAATTGATTGATAGATTGATAGATAGATTAATATATACATAGATAGATAATTAGATAAATAGAAAGTTAGACATATATATAGATATAAAGATAATTAGACAAACATATAGATAGTTTGACAAATAGATAGATAGACAAATAGATAGATAGACAAATATATAGATAGATAGACAGATTGATGGATAGATAGATATATGGATAGATGGATAGAAAGATATATGGATATACAACTATATATATATATATATATAGACTTAAAGATTGATAGACTAATGGAAAGATAAAGAAAAAGATAGATAAAGAGATAGATAGATTTGGTAGATAGATATATAGACAAATAAATAGATAAATAGATTGATAGATAGACATATTGACAAATATATAGATACACATATAGATTGATAGACATATAAATAGATATATAGACAGATAGATAGATAAATAGATAGATATATAGTTAGATAGATAGATAGATAGGCAAATCAATAAACAAATAGATATATAGATAGATATACAAATAGATAGACAAATAGATAGAAATATAGATACACAAATAAATATAATAAAAGATAGATAGACATATAGAAAGATAAGTAGATAGACTGATAAATAGACAAATAGACAGAAAGATATATAAACAGATTGAAAGGTAAATAGTCATATAGAAATACAGAGATATAAATAGATAGATAGATGGATGGAAAGATAGATAGATAGGTAGATAAAAATATTGATAGACAGATAGATAGACAATAAATAGTCAAATAGAAAGTCAATTAAAAAGACTCATAGACAGACAGATAAATAAATAGGAAGACGAATAGATAGACAAATATATTGATGGATAGATAGACAAATAGATAGACAAATAGATACTTATAAAGATAGATAGAAAGATGGATAGAAGGATACATAGATAGATAGATGAATAAATAGACAGTTAGATAAATATATAGATAGATATATATATATATATAGGTAGATAAATAGATTGATAGATAGACAGATAGATGGATAGATAGAAAGATAGGTATATAGTTAGAAAAATAGATTGATAGATAGATTGATAATTAAAATAATAGATAGATTGATAGACATATTTTAAGACAAATTAATAGATAGATTGATAGAATGATTGATATAAAGATAGATAGATAGATTGATAGACTTACAGATAGATAGATAAATATATATATATATATAGATAGAAAGATAGACAGATAGACAGATAGATTGATAGATAAATAGGTAGAAGGTTATATAGATAGACATATAAATATGCAGATAGATAGATAGATAGATAAACATATAGATGAAAAAAAAGGTATATAGATAGATAAAAAGATAAATAGATAGATAAAAAAATACATATATTGATAGACAAATAGATTGATAGAAATATAGACAATTAGAAAGATAAATAGATAGATAGATTAATATATAGTTTGAAAGATTGAAAGAAAGATACAAAGACAGACAAATAAGATAGAAAAATAGTTAGACATATAGATAGAAAGATATATTGACATATAGATAGATAGATTTATAGACAAATATAAATAGAGATAGATTGAAAAATAGATAGATATATAGAGAGATAGATAGAGAAATAGATAGATATATAGATAGATAGATGGAAATACATTTAGATATAAAATATAAATTGATAGATACATAGACAGATTGATAGAAAGATATATAATCATATAGATAGACAAATATATAGACAAATATATAGACAAATATATAGATAAATATATAGAAAGAAAGATAGATAGATAGATAGATAGATAGATAGGCAAATAGATAGACACATAAATAGATGGAGAAATATATAGATAGACAGATAGATTAATAGATAGATAAAAATATAGATAGATTAAATGATTGAATGATAGGCACATAGACATATTAAGATAGATAGATAGTTAGTTAGTTAGTTAGACAAATATATGTACAAACAGATAGATTGATTGATAGATAGATTTATTGATAGTTAGTTAGATAGATAGATGAACAAATAGATAGATAGAAAGATAGATAGAGAGATAGATAGATAGATAGACAAATAGATAGTTAGACAGATAGATAGAGAAATAGATAGACATATAGATAGACAAATAGATAGTAAAATAGTTAGAGATAAAGAATGACAGAGATAAACAGATTGATTGATTGATAGATAGTTAAATAGACAGATAGACACATATATAGATAGATTGATAGATAAAAAGTTAGATTGAAAGATAGAAAGAGAGAAAGATAAATAGATAAATAAACAAATATATAGATCGATAGATAGACAAATAAATAGATGGAAAGATAGACAGAAAGATAAATATATAAATAGATAGAAAGATAGTTCGACATATTGATTGATAGATAGAAAAATAGGGAGATAGATAGTCTTGTTGATATATAGATTGATTGATACATTTATAGATAGATTGATAAATAGATAGATAGATTGATTGATTGAAAAATTGATAAATATATTAATAGATATATTGATAGATAGATAAATTGATAAATAGATATATAGATAAACACATATATAGACAGATAGATAAAAAAATAGAAAGATAGATAGATATACTATTAGAAAGACAGGTAGATAGATAGATTGATAGATTGATTGACAGATAGATAGACATATATATACAAAGAAAGATAGATAGATAGATAGATTAATTGATAAACATATAGATCGATTGATATATAGATAGACAGATAGCTAGATAGATAGATAGATAGAAAGATAGATAAGCAAATAGATTTAAAGATAGATTGAAAGATAAATAGATAAAAAAATAGATATACAGATATAAAGATTGATAGATATATAGATAGATAGATAAACATATATATATATATATATATATATATATATATATATATTGATTGATATATAGATAGGGAGATTGACTGATAGATAGATAGAAAGATACATATATGGATAAAAAAATTATTAGAGAGATAGATAGACAAATAGTTAATTAGATAGATAAATAGATAGATAGATATAGAGATAGATAGAGAGATAGATAGATGGATAGGTATACAATTAATAATACAAATAGATAGATAGATAAAAGATAGAAAGATAGATAGACACATAGATAGTTTGATAGATAGATTGACACATAGATAGTTTGATACATAGATAGACATACTGATTGATTGATTTATTGATTGATAGATAAATAGATAGATATATAAATAGATAGATAGATAGATAGATAAATATATAGATACACAGATAGATAGACACATATATCAACACATAGCTAGATATATATATATATAGACAAATAGAAATGCAAATAAATAGATATATAGAAATATAGTTATAAAGTTAGATATCAATATAGATGGTTAGATAGATAGATAGACAAATAGATAGATAGATCAATAGATATACATATAGATAGACATAAAAATAAACATATAAATAGATAGACAAATAGATTGAAAGATTGACAGACAAATTGACACTAAGTTAGGTAGGTAGATAGATAGATAAAAAGATAGACAGATAGATAGTCATATAGATAGATAGATAGATAATCATATAAACATATAGATAGATACATAGATAGATAATTTAATAGTCAAATAGAAATTCAAATAGATAGATATATATTAATATAGATAAAGAGTTTGATATCAATACAAATAGATAGATAGATAGACATAAAAATAGACATATAGATAGATAGATAGATAGATAGAATGATAGACAAATTGACACAAAGTTGGGTATATAGATAGATAGATAGATAAAAAGATAGACAGATAGATAGTCATATAGATAAATAGATAGATAGATAGATAGATAGATAGATAATCAGATAACAGACAGATAGACTCTTAGATAAACACAGATAGATAGATAGATAGATAGATAGATAAACAGATAGATAGACATACAGACAAATAGATAGAAAGATAGATACAGAAATAGATAGACAAGCAGATACACAAACAAATTGACAGATTGATATACATACAGATAGACAAAAAGATAGATAGATAGATGGATAAAAAGATTGCTAGACAAATAGACAAACAAATAGATAGTCAGATAGAATGATAGATAGATGGATCAAAAGATAGATTTAAATATAGATAGACAAGTAGATAGACAAACAAATAGATAGACATATAGAAAGATATATAGAAAGATAGATATAAATTCATTTTGATAGAGTGATAGATATATAGTTAAATAGATATATCGATAAACAAATAGATAGATAGATAGAAATAAAGATATTTAGACATATAGACAGAGACCTAGATAGACAGATTAATAGAAAGATAGATATATAGATAGATAAATATATATACTGATAGATAGTCACAAAAAAAGATAAATTGATAGTAGATACATAGATAGATAGATAGACAAGTAGATTGTGATATAATAGACAGACAGATAGATATATAGGTCGACAATTAGATAGACAGAAAGATAAACAAGCATATATAAAGATAGATAGATAGATAAAAATTTAGATTAAAAATAAATAAACAAATAGATAATACAAAAAAAATTATATAAATAAGGACTAAAATAACTTTTTTTATGATGTATTAATTTTTAAAAAAATTATAAAAAATTTTTTTATAAACTTTTTAATTAAGAAACTTTAAAATTTATATTAAAGTAACATTACATAATTAATTCATAAGTATAATAATCTATTTCGATATTTTAAACATTAAATTAACATACACTAAAATTTCTTCTAATATAAATGTAAAATTATTAATTGTATTATAAAATAAAAAATATATTCAAAAATATTTGAATTGACAAATAAACCATTAAATCTTAATATTATTATAAGTATAAAGAAATTTTATGATTATAGGAAACTTTTAAAAATATAATTAATACAAAATTTAAAAAATCTTGAAATATAATAAAAATATAAAATTTTTCAATAAAGTTAAAAAATAATAAATTAATATTTTAAAATAAATACATGAATATTTGCTCCTACTAGATTTATAATAATTAAACTAGTGAGTTATATTTTTACGATTAGCTTTTAATATTAAGTCTTTATTAATATTATAAATATAACTTTCTTTTAATTATCTTCTCACTTTAAGTAATTTTTTGAATTTAAAAAATTATTAATGATATCAAATAATATAAAATTTTATGCCTTTAAAATTATTTAATATTATTATCAAAAAAATTAATATGAATTATTAAAAATTTATAACCATAAAATATAAATTTTTATATATTTTTTAACATTATGAGTATTTTATAACTATTAGGAGAGTGGCTAGAAGACAAATCATCTTTTCATGTAAGTCTTATTATATGAAGTTTGTTAATTTTGTAGCTATTTGATATTTTTTTATAAGGCTAAACATATATATATATATATATTTTAAATTATTTATATATTTATTGATTAATTAATATTATAATAAAAAATTTTAAGGTGTTTGTTTTCATGTGTACCTTGCTAAATGCACATTAATTTTATTAATAAATTTTTGATAGTAAATAAAATAAATGAGACTTTTTGTATTATATATATATATATATATATATTGTTTATTTAATGTTTTAATAATTAAAAATATAAATATTTTTGTAATATATATATATATTCACTTGTTGTCGAGACTCGAGAGACAACTCTAACAAGTGAATCGCAAGTACTCCGTAGTCAACCATTTATCTCTCGACACCGACGCATCAAAACTTAATCGAAGATAAATGATAATTTGTTATTGATTTGAGGTACATTTTATACTCTAATTCTTCATCGATTATCTTAATGCAAGCATGTGCGTTTTGATCCTGTTATTTTTTTTATTGAAATTCTTCTTCATTAATCAACATGGTATGCTTGGATTCCTTATATAAATTTATTCGTATACATACTTCATTCATTTGTGATATAATGCATTCTATTTGTGTGGATGTTGATGGTGCACAGTAGGTATGCTGACTTGATATCTACATCAATATACATAACTATATATAAATAGTATACATAAACAAAATACATAAACATATGTGTATTTTATATAAGTGTATTTAAACATAGCTATACATCAATATGGATGTGTGATATAATTATAATTTCTTATATATATGTGTATTTTACTATATCTATAACTATAAAAATAGTATACATAAACATAACTATATATAAATATAACAATGTATATTTAATATACAAATATATATAGATATATAACAATATATAAATGTATTTAGCAATATGTATATCAACATATTATTATATATAAATGTATTTATATACATTAATATTCATAACTATATATAAACATTATACATAAATAGTATAAGGCATGCCAACTTGATATCTACATTAATATACATAACTTTATATAAACAGTATACATAAATAGTGAACATAAACATAAGTGTATTTTATATTAAACATAACTATACATCAATATGCATGTGTGATATACTTTGAATATCTTATATAAGTGTATTTTAATATATCTATAACTATAAAAATAGTATACATAAACATAACTATATATAAATATAACAACATATATTTAATATATATATATATATATATATATATATATATATATATATATATGTATGTATGTATGTATGTATTTAACAATATGTATATCAACATATTACTATATATAAATATATTTATCTACATTAATATACATAACTACATATAAACAGAATACATAAATAGTATATGGTATGCTAACTTGAAATCTACATCAATATACATAACTATATATAAACAGTATACATAAACAATATACATAAACATGTGTATTTTATATAAGTGTATTTAAACATAACTATACATCAATATGCATGTGTGATATAATTCAAATTTCTTATATATGTGTATTTTACTATATCTATAACTATAAAAATGGTATACATAAACATAACTAAATATAAATATAATGACATATATTTAATATACATATATATATATATATATATATATATAACTATATATAAATGTATTTAACAATATGTATATCAACATATTACAATATATAAATGTATTTATCTACATTAATATACATAACTATATATAAACATTATACATAAATAGTTTACATAAATATTATACATAAATAGTATAAGGTATGCCAACTTGATATCTACACTAATATACATAACTATATATAAACAATATACATAAACATAAATGTATTTTATATTAAACATAACTATACATCAATATGCATGTGTGATATACTTTGAATTACTTATATAAGTGTATTTTACTATAGTTATAACTATAAAAATACTATACATAAACATAACTATATATAAATATACCAACATATATTTAATATATATATATATATAACTATATATAAATGTATTTAATAATATGTATATCAACATATTACTATATATAAATATATTTATCTACATTAATATACATAACTACATATAACCAGAATACATAAACAAAATACATAAACAGAATACATAAATAGTATAAGGTATGCCGACTTGATATCTATATCAATATACATAACTATATATAAATAGTATACATAAACATTATACATAAACTTAAGTGTATTTTATATAAGTGTATTTAAACATAACTATACATCAATATGCATGTGTGATATAATTCGAATTCCTTATATAAGTGTATTTTACTATATCTATAACTATAAAAATGGTATACATAAACATAACTATATATAAATATAACAACGTATATTTAATATACATATATATATATATAACTATATATAAATATATTTAACAATATGTATATCAACATATTACTATATATAAATGTATTTATCTACATTAATATACATAACTATATATAAACATTATACATAAATAGTATAAATAAATAGTATATGGTATCCCAACTTGATATCTACATCAATATACAAAACTATATATAAATAGTATACATAAACATAAGTGTATTTTATATTAAACATAACTATAGATCAATATGCATGTGTGATATACTTTGAATTTCATATATAAGTGTATTTTACTATATCTATAACTATAAAAATAGTATACATAAACATAACTATATTTAAATATAACAATGTATATTTAATATATATATATATATATATATATATATATATATATATATATATATATATAACTGTATATAAATGTATTTAACAATTTCTATATCAACATATTACTATATATAAATATATTTATCTACATTAATATACATAACTACATATAAACAGAATACATAAACAGTATAAGGTATGCTGACTTGATATCTACATCAATATACATAACTATATATAAACAGTATACATAAATATATGTGTATTTTATACAAGAGTATTTAAACATAACTATACATCAATATGCATGTGTGATATAATTCGAATTTCTCATATAAGTGTATTTTACTATATCTATAACTATAAAAATGGGATACATAAACATAACTATATATAAATATAACAATGTATATTTAATATATATATATATATATAACTATATATAAATGTATTTAACAATATGTATATCAACATATTACTATATATAAATGTATTTATCTACATTAATATACATAACTATATATAAACATTATACATAAATAGTTTACATAAATAGTATAAAGTATGCCAACTTGATATCTACATCAATATACATAACTATATATAAACAGTATACATAAATAGAATACATAAACATAAGTGTATTTTATATTAAACATAACTATAGATCAATATGCATGTGTGATATACTTTGAATTTCTTATATAAGTGTATTTTACTATATCTATAACTATAAAAATAGTATACATAAACATAACTATATATAAATATAACAACGTATATTTAATATATATATATATATATATATCAACATATTACTATATATAAATATATTTATCTACATTAATATACATAACTACATATAAACAGAATACATAAACAGAATATATAAATAGTATAAGCTATGCCGACTTGATATCTACATCAATATACATAACTATATATAAACAGTATACATAAACTTAAGTGTATTTTATATAAGTGTATTTAAACATAACTATAGATCAATATGCATGTGTGATATAATTCGAATTTCATATATAAGTGTATTTTACTATATCTATAGCTATAAAAATAGTATACATAAACATAACTATATATAAATATAACAACATATATTTAATATACATATATATAGATATATAATTATATATAAATGTATTTAACATTATGTATATCAACATATTACTATATAAAAATGTATTTATCTACATTAATACCTATTCATAGCCATATGTCTAATTATATTTAATTACATGAAAAAATATATATAACTGCATCTACATGTATTTCTACAAGCTCTATAAACTTAATATCCATTCATATCATTCATCTCATTCATACAAGTTTTTTTGGATATTGTATAAATATCATTTTCCCATATATTTTAGGAACTTAAATTTGATTATTTCAATCTTAAATGTTTTTTATTGTATTTTTATATGTGTTTATAAATCATTATGATTTAATATGTTTAGGGTTTGCATTTTTTTTTTACTTAATATCATTTAAATAAAATTGATTTCTAATAAAATGTTCATTTGTTAAAATTCATTTTGTAAATTTCAAAACAAATAATAATATGTGTGTAATAAATATTATAAAAAATTTCTAAAATATATATGTGATGTAGTTTCAATTTACAAAGATAAAACTTTAAAAATAAAATTTATTTACAGAATAAAATTTGCACCTCATAATATATAATATGTTATATTTATTATAAATAAATAAAGTTTGAAATGTAACTATTAATAAAAAAAAATTTTATAATGTATTAAATTTGAAAAATAAAATTTAAAAATAATTATTTAAAAAAACAAATTCATATATTTAATGGTCATTTTTATATATTGAATAAAATAAAAAAAAATAATTACTTGTAGAAAAATTTACTGTTGAATTTATATGGTAATCTATTATGTTTGAACATAATTAAAGAAATAATTGTTTTTTTACAAAATAATAAAGGCATGTATTTATATGCACTACATTATATTTGTTTGAATTTTAAAGTTTCTAAAAATTTAATAATAATAATAAATAATAGGTAGAATCATAGACATTAATATTTTAATAAAAAAATTATATAGAAAAACAAAAACAATATTATCTATTTATGAACTATATTTTAATTTTTATCATTATTGTAAAACCAAAATAATTTACAAATATGCCAACTTCATTTATTTATATGAGTATAATGATAGTTACTTTAATATAAATATTAAAAAAACAACAATTTGAATAAAATAGAAGCTTATTTATTTACTTCATAATTTCATTTTACGCATTAATATGCTTCATACACACACACACACACACACACAAATATTTGTTTTAAATATAAAGAATTTACAATATTTTATAAATTGTGTACAATATAGAATTTTTTATTTTAATTAAATTTTCAAAATCAAAAAAATTTAAATACATTTACACACACACATACACACATATATAATAGTTTCATGTGTACCTTTAAAAATATATTACATATATAGGTATATGTGTGTGTTTGTGTAGGTGTAGAGTAGTATATGTATGCATACAAGTATATACACACTACTTTTAAAATGTAGATACATGTATGAATATATATACAAGTACAAAAATGTTTATGCTAATATATAATGTATACTAATGTATATGGATGTATAAATGTGTGTATGTGTGTAGGGCAGTGTATATGCACATTATATTCAAACATATATATGTAAATATTAACATTAATTTTGAGAAGAAAAATACTTTTGAGCACATAAAAATATTAACATGTTCCACAAATTCGTGAGAGCATGAGCAAAAAGTGACATTATTGCAAGATACTACTAATATCCCATATATAACACTTTGCCTCAAAATTTGATCAGATTACTACTTGCAATGATAAGGTTCATTCAATACTACATATCATGGAGTTACATTTTCATTCAATACTATAATTAGTTCAAATAAAAAATTCTATTTAATATCTTCTTCAACAACTCTTTTATCTTCTTTTTCTAGTCTTGATAAGCTATTTTTAATTTTGATTATATGTACATTTCTTATCTAATATCTTTAGTTCAAACTATTGTAATAGTAAAATACATTAAATCAATCTAAGCCTGACATCTTTCTTTTCTATGAGATATTTGATTATAGAATATTTAATATATTTTTTGACTTTGGTTCACACTAAATATGATATTAATTTGCCAAGAGAAAATATTATTGATACAAGTTATTTCTCTATAGTTGTCTAATTCAATTGGGCATTTTAGAATGTGTTGTTATCATGGTATATTATAACTATTTATAAATATTTTATAAATATATAAAACTCTTCAAAATTATATTTAACTATATTTGTAGCTATGTAAACTATTTTTATAACTATATTAATAACTATATATAACTATTTTTTCAACTATATAATATTTTATAAGTATATGAGTAATTCTAAAGAACTATATTTTTAACAAAATATATCATATGTCTAATAATATATAACTATATATAATTGTATTTTACTATATGTATAACTATAAAAATGTTATATATAAGAATATCTTTAACTACATACATATTTATAACTATATATAAATATTTGTATGACTATGTAATACTCTATATAATTAAATATAATTATATTTGTATATATGTATATCTCTATGTATTCATATAATTAAATTTATATATTTATTTATAACTTTGTATATATTTATGTATAAATACTTATAACTACTTGTATGAATATATCTATATATAATTATATGTATAACTATATATAACTCTATTTTTAATTATATATACTATAGGTATAAGAACATATAGAGGTTCTCCTCCCTCTCTGTTGACCATCTCTTGAGGTTTATTGATTTTGTTTCTTTCTCTCATCAGATCTCTTTACTGCCATATGACAAAGGGATTGAGATTTAAAGGAAGAAATGTGGTTTATGTTCACAAAGCTATTCAACAGGCTATTTGCCAACAAGGAGATGAGAATTTTAATGCCAGGTCTTGATGTTGGCGTTAAGACAACCATTCAGTATATGTTGAAATTTGGTAATATTGTCACCACAATTCCTACTATTGTCTTCAATGTAGAGATTTTTGAATTCAAAAACATCAATTTCACTATGTGGGGTATTCGGGGTCAAGACAATATTTGCTCTTTCTGGAAAGATTACTTCCAAAATACCAAATGTCTCATATTTGTGGTGGAGAGCAATGATAGAGATCGAGTTGTTGAAGCCAGAGATGAGTTGCATAGGATGCTAAACAAGGAAAAGCTTTGAGATGCAGTTTTGCTAGTGTTTGCCAAGAAGCAAGATCTTCCCAATGCGATGAATGCAGCTAAAATTACTAACAACTAGGACTTCACTCTTTTCTCCAATGCCATTGGCACATTCAGAGCACCTATGCTACCTATGGCGAGAGCCTCTACGATGGTCTTGATTAGTTTTCCAATTACATTGCCAGCAAATCATAAACAATTTTAGCAGGAAGAGGCAAAATTTGTTGACATATCTAGATGTGGATCTAATCTTTGCCTATTTTGCTTGAGTTTTGTTCTATTATGTGGATGACATCACCTGTTTCTAGGGTGATTCAAATTGTATTTATATTTATATATTGCATGCCTGAAATACTAGACCGCATTTACTTTGTTCTGATCTATTACAAGCCGAACTTGTTTATTTTCTATTTTGTGTCATTTTGCCATTGAATCCAAAATGTATAAGAACATATAACTATAAATAATTATCTTTGACTATATGCATAACTATAAAATAATATACATAACTATATTTAAAAATATAATTAACAACATATATTAAATATACATTTATAAATTAGTATATAAAAATGTATTTTACCATATATATACCTATAGATAACTATATGCATACATATATAAAATTATATAAAAAATATATATATACATACATGTATTAATATAAGTATAACTATATGCTAACTATATGTGTAACTATATGGATAACAACATGTAACTATTTTTATAATTAAATGTATAATAACATACAACATTATGTTTAACTATATGTGTATAACTATATATAAATATTTGTATAACTATATAACACTCTATATAATTAAATATAACTATATTTGTAACTATGTGTACATATATTTAAATCTATATATTTATTTATAACGTTATATATTTATGTATAACTATTTGTATGAATATATTTATATATAACTATATGTTTAACTAAATAAAAATATTTATAGCTATATATACAATATGTATAATAACACAACTATAAATAATTGTATCTTATTATATGTATAACTATAAAAGCTTTATACATAACTATATTTAAATATATAATTTACAACTTATATTTAATATTCATTTGTATATATTAGTATATAAAAATGTATTTTTTCTTATCTATACCTATACATAACTATATGTATAAATATTTAAAATTATATGATATACCAACATGTATAAATATAAGTATAACTTTATGTGTAACTATATGTATAACCACATGTAACTATATTTACAATTACATGTAGGACAACATACACCAATATGTTTAATTATATGTGTATAACTATATATAAATATTTGTAAAACTAAATAAAACTTTATATAATTAAATATAACTATATTTTTAACTATTTATACATATGTGAATACATATTATTAATCTAAATATTTGTTTATAACTTTGTATAAATTTAAGTAAAACTAAATATAACTACTCATGTGAATATATATATATATATATATAACTAAATGTTTAACGATATATAATTTTTTATAACTATATATATTATATGTATAATAAAATATAACTATAAATAATTCTATCTTGCTATATGTATAACTATAAAATCTTTATACATAACTATATTTAAATATTTAATTAACAATATATATTTAATATACATTTTTATATATTAGTATAAAAAATGTATTTTAGTATATCCATACCTATACATAATTATATGTATAATATATGGAATTATATGAAAAAATATATATACATACATGTATAAATATAAGTTTAACTATACGTGTAACTATATGTATAACCACATGTAACTATATTTATAATTATATGTAGAAAAACATACAACATAATGTTAAACTATATGTGTATAACTATATATAAATATTTGTATACCTATAAAAAACTCTATATAAATAAATAAACTTTATTTTTAATTATGTATACATATATGTATACATATATGTAAAGCTATATATTTATTTATAACTTTGTATACATTTATGTATATCTACATATAACTACGTGTATGCATATATCTATATATAACTATATGTTTAACTAGAAGTAACTATTTATAACTACATTTACTTTATGTGTCCTAAAATATAATTATATATGGGATAATACTAATTTGTTGCACTAACTTAAAATTAAATGACAAAAGATATAATATCAACAATATGTAAGCACATAGCATGCGAGTGTCCGTTGGTCATGCACATATATGATAAAATACAAATAAGGGCCGAACTCTTACCTAATTCCAGCCCTTGGGCCTCAGGCTCATATATGAACTTATGTATGACAAAAGATTTAATATTTGATAGGTTTGTACAGAATAAATTTTATTTTATGTAATTACAATGCATGGGTCCCATATTTACCGATTTCAGCTTTATCAAAAGGAGGCCTAACTTATTATCTTTATTATTCCTAAAATATTTTATTTTTGCACTCTCTTTCTCTCTAAACAGTATTGCCGGATATCTTTTAGATTTTTGTTGAAGCCGTATGACAATTAACTTAAATTTGTGTTTGTTCATGTCTATAATAACTGTTTTTATATATCTGTGAATATGTTAGTGTGTCCCCGAATTTTTGGGTAGAGTTTTAGCCTATTTATAGGTATGTAAAAACCTTCGCTAGTGCTCCATTGTGCTGGGAACAATACCTTAGCTTCTGAAGCTGTGAGATGAACCAAAAAATTAATTCTTTGTAAATGCATTTTTGTTCTTTACACTCATATTTTGTGCAGATATGCATCATCGCAGTTTAGATCTGTGACTGCTTTTTATTAGTTTTTAGTTTGTAAATGTAGTATGTTATCCTCCATGTGCATGTGTAACAATGTTCTCTATCTGCGTGGAGTACCAAAAGAAAAAGAACAAGAAATGCTGACCATGCCTGAGAGACCTATATGCTTGTTTTTTAAGTCCTATATTATTTTCTTCTGTTTTCTTTGATGGTATGTATATTTTCATTAAAGTACAAGTGTGCGTGTCATCTAAGGCTATGTGATTATATATATGTACATATAATCTATATTATATACATAAATATATACTTGGTTTAAATGTACGTATATACTGAGTATATATCTAAGTATATACAGAGTATATAAGTACATATATACATAGTATATATGCTCGTATATACTGAGTATATTTATATGTATATACTTAGTATATACATACATATATACTGTAGTATATACATATGTATTACTCGGTATATACTTACTTTTATGTTGTAGTATATACATATGTATATACTCGGTATATATGTACTTTTATGCTGTAGTATATATGTATGTATATACTTAGTATAATCATAAGTGGGTGCATATATTTATTTGTAAATATGTATATTTTGTCATAGGTACACCCCTATTTACACACAGAAACACTTTTGAATGTATAATTTCTCGGGCTAGTATGGTCATCATCGTGCATTGCTCACTGATATAGGTAATAAAAGCAATGGATATTAAACTTTTCCTAAAGCTTTGGGATGATATTTTTGGTCCAGTCCAGCCAGATACATAGAGGTTGGTCTTAAAAATCTATGTAGTAATATTGATATGCAATTATCACATGGTACAAAGCAAACGTATGAGTAAATAAGTTTTATTTCTCTAGATTCTGCACTGATTGGTTCTGATTGTCCTAGGTCTTAGAATGATGTTGATGATGATGCTCATGTAGGGTCATATAATTTTGGTCCAGGAGGAATATCGGTTCCTATTTTGGGAAAAGCAGCTTGCCACCTCCTTAAAAACTCTCTCAATCTCAAGTTCATCAGTCGAGCATCATCACCCACCATATTTTTTATTATAAATGATGGCGGTGGCAGTGGCGGTAGTGGTAGTAGCGGCATAGCAGAGGTAGCACCGGCAGCAGCAACAGTGCTAGCAGTGAGAATGGCAGTGGTAGCAACAGTGGCAGCAGCAACGGTAAGAGCTACAGTAGTGGTAGTAGCGGCGATAGTGGCGGTAGCAGCGGTAATAGCGGTGGCAGTGGCAACAGTGACAATGGCAGTGGCAGCGGTGGCAACGACAGCTGCAGTGGTGAAAAGACAGATATATAGAAAGATAGAGAAAGAGAGATATATAGAAAATATATATCTATATATTTATTTCTCTTTCTTTCTCTATCTTTCTAAATAGAAAGAACGACTGATCAACAAATATGTTGATATGTAGATGTGTAGAAAGGGAGATATATAGATAGACAAATAGTTAGATAGATAGCAAGATAGATAGACAAATAGATGGATAGATTGATAGGAGATTGATATATGGATAGATAAATAGATACATAGATTTATTAATATACTGATAGTTCTATTGATAGTTAAATAGGCAGATTGTTAGGAAAATAAATATATAGACAAATAGATAATTAGACAGATAAATACACAAATAGATATAGAGATAGATAAAAAGATAGATGGGTAGATAGATAGACAGATAGATAGATATATAAATAAATAAATAGATAAACATATAAACATATAGAAAAATAAAAAAATTTATTGATAGATAGATAGATAGACATATATATGGTTAGATAGGTAGATAGATAGACAAATTGATATATAATTAGAAAGTTTGACATATTAACATATAGACAGCTAGATAGATAGATAGATAGATAGAGTGTTACAAAAATAGACAGATATATAGATAGATTTATAGAATGACAAATAAACATATATATAGATAGACAAAAAAGTAGATTGAAGGATAAGTAGATACAAATATAGATAGTTTGACATATATATATATATATATATATATACATATCGTCTGATAGTTAGATTGAAAGATAGTCAGATAGATAGATAGATAGGTAATCATATAGACAAATATATAGATAGATAAATGGGAAGATAGACAGATAAACAAATATACTGATAGAGAGATAGATTGATAGATGAATAGATAAATAAATAAATAGATAGATAGATAGTAATATAGACATTTAGATAGATAGATAGATTGATAGATATATAGATTGACAGATAGATAGAATTCCAAATAGACAAATAGATAGATCACTAGTTATACACTTAGACAAATAGACAGATAGAGATAGTTAAATAGATAGATAGATAGACAGATAGATAGATAGACAAATTACTTGAAAAAAAGACAAATAAAAAGGTAGATAGATAGAAAGATATATAGATTGACAGATAGATAGATAGTCTGATAGATAAATTGATAGATAGCTAGATAGATAGTTAGATAGATAGATAGATTCATAGAAAGTTAAATATAATGACTGATATACTAATAGTCTAATAAATAGTTAAAGAGTTAGATAGTTATACATATAGATATATTAGATAGATAGATAGATAACTATACAGATTGGAAATTAGATAGATATGTTGATAGATAGATAGACAAATATAATTATAGACATATAGATAAAGAAATCGATAAATAGATAGATAGAAAGATAAATAGACTAATAGAAAGAGAAAGAAATAGATAGAAATATAGATAGACAAATAGAAAAAATAAAGTTAGATAAAAAAATAGGTAGATATGGAGATGGATATAAATGCAGATATACATATAGACAAATAATAATATATATAGATATATAGATCAATCGATCGATAACAAAAAAGATAGATATATAGATAGATAGATAGCCAAAAAGATAGATAGACAGACAGATAGATAAATAGATAGATAGGAAGATAGATATAATGATAGATAAATAGATAGACTAATAGAGTGATAGTTTGATTGACAGTTAAATTGTTAGATGGTTAGTAAAATAGATATATAAACAAATAGATAGATAGACATATAAATATATATGCAAATAGATAGAGAAATAGGTAGACAGATAAATAGGTAGATAGATAGATATATAGATAAAAAGATATATATATATTAACTAAAAGACTAATGACGGAAACAAAAATAGATAGTTAGAAAGATATACATTTAGAAAGATATATAGTTAGACAATTACAAAGAAATAAAAATAGGTAATTAGAGATTCAGACAAATAGACTAATAGACATATAAAAAAATAGATAGATAGATATATAGATAGACATGAAGATAGATAGATAGCTAAATAGATAGAGAATTAGACAAATAGAGAGAGAAATACATAGATAGATAGAAAGATAGACATATAGACAGATAGATAGATAGATAGACATACAGACAGATAGATAGATAGATACATAGATAGATAAAATAATATATAGGTAGATAGACAAATAGAAAAATAGATTTTTATATAGATATATAGATATGTAGATATATAGGCAGATAGAAAGATAGACAACTAGTTAGATAAATAGATTTACCAATATAATATTAGGTAGATAGACAAATATATATCATTACAAAAAAATTTCAAATATCTTAGAAAAATTCTCTAGTTAAATAGGATTTTTCTATTGCTAAAACAGAATAACAATGGATTAATCACCGATGTTTTCCAAAACTAATGTGCTCATCGCAAAAAATTAATGTTCGAAAAATTCTCTATCAAAAAAGTTTTGACGACGTAAAATTCCGTAGCTAAATTTATTTTTTTCCTTGCTAATTTTGATCTTATTTTAGATTTACATAAAAGTCCTTAGCAATCAGTGAGGTAAAAATCCTTAGCTATCTTCAATCTAACATTATTTTTACTATTTTATTTATTTACAAAAAAATTGATTACATATTTTAAGTTTTTATATTAAATTAAATAAAAACATAAACTATAAACCATAATTTATAATTAACAAAAAATAAAAGAAGTTAATAAATTTTTTTGATACTATATATTATATTGTTAAAACAAAAACCTTACAAAATTCTATTACATCTTCTTCATCAATACATCTAACGACATTGCAAAAAGTATAATCTGCTCATGAAATTGACGTTCCTTTCATTCCCCCAGCTCTTATGGTCACTAGTAAATGAATCATAGCCATATTTCTATATCACCGCTTCCTACGATAAAAAAAACAAAAAATAATGACCCACTTCAAGTCTCGACCTTGTTAATTTATTGCTGAAGAATGAAAATGATCCACCTCGGCACGAACATGAGCCATTGTATTGAACATGAATGCTTCAAAAAATAAAGAGCCCAAATTGGAGTGATAATCAGCTTCTGCCAGCAGAATCCTTCCTTTAATTATTGTTTTTTTAAGAAAAAAATGCATAACAAGACTATTATTTTCCACTTTAATAAGAAGCACATGCAAAGCATGCCTAAAAAGCAAGGGTAGACACTCATATATTTTAAAATTATTAGATATGATAATTTTAATAAGAACTAGACATTTTCTAGATCCTCAAACCCCTGAACACAACTTTCTACCATCATCTCAACAAATCAAACCTATGAATGGATGTAGTGAGACCAATGTGAGGTGAAAATCCTACGCAAATAAGATTCTGGATCAGGTTAAATCCATTCATATCATTCATTTAATTCATACATGTTTTTTTTGGATATTGTATAAATCTTTATCATTTTCCCATATATTTTAGGAACTTTAATTTAATTTTATCATACTTAAATGTATTTTTATTGTATTTTTATATGTTTGTATTAATTATTATGCTTTAATATGTTTAGGGTTTGTATTTTTTTTCATTTAATATCATTTAACTAAAATTGATTTCTAATAAAATGGTCATTTGTTAAAATTCATGTTGTAAATTTCAAAACAAATAACAATATGTCTATGTAATAAATATTATAAAAAGTTTTTAAAATATATATGTGATGTAGTTTCAATTTACAAAGATAAAACTTTAAAAATAAAATTTATTTACAAAATAAAATTTGCACCTCATAATATGCAATATTTTATATTTATTATAAATAATTAATGTTTGAAATATATCTATTAATTACAAAAAAAACATTTTCAAGTATTCAATTTGAAAAAAAAAATTTAAAAATAATTATTTAAAAAAATAAATTTATATATTCATATGGTCATTTATATATTTTGAATAAAATAAAAAAAATAATTAGTTGCAGAAAAATTTACTCATATATTTATATGGTAATATGTTTTGTTTGAACATAATTAAAGAAATAATTGATTTTTTACAAAATATTAAAAGCATGTATATATATGCACTATATTATATTTATTTGAATATTAAAGTTTCTAAAAATTTATTAATAACAATAAAGTAAAAATTTATCATAGACATTAATATTTTAATTAAAAAATTATATAGAAAAACAAAAATAATATTATCTATTTATGAACTATATTTTCATTTTTAACATAGCTATAAAAACAAAATAATTTACAAATATGTCAACTTCATTTTTTATATGAGTATAATGATAGTTATTTTAATATAAATATTAAAAAACAACTATTTGAATAAAATAGAAGCTCATATATATAATTCATAATTTCATTTTACACATTAATATGCTTCACACACACACATGCATACACACACACACACAAATATTTTTTTTAGATATAAATAATTTATAATATTTTATAAATTGTGTACAATATAAATTATTTTATTTTAATTAAATTTTCAAAATCAAAACATTTTATATACATTTACACACCCACACACACACATACATACACACACACACATATATATATATATATAATAGTTTCATGTGTAACTTTAAAAATACATAATGTATATAGGTATGTGTGTGTTTGTGTGAGTGTATAATAGTATTTGCATGCATACAAATATATACACACTACTTTGAAAATGTAGATACATGTGTGAATATATACAAAAGTACATAAATGTGCATGCTGATATATATTGTATAGTAATGTATATGTATGTATAAATGTATGTGTGTGTAGCGTAGTGTATATGCACATATATATTTATGCATATATATGTAAATATCAACATTTAATTTTTGAAGAAAAATAATTGAGCACATAAATATTGACATGTTCGACAAATTCATGAGAGCATGAGCAAAAAGTGACATTATTGTAAGATACTACTAATCTCCCATCTATAATACTTTGCCTCAAATTTTGATCAGAATACTACTTGCAATGATAAAGTTCATTCAATACTACATACCATGGAGTTACATTTTAATTCAATATTATAATTTGTTCAAATAAAAAAATCTATCTAATATCTTCTTCAACAACTCTTCTGTCATCCTTTTCTAGTCTTGATAAGCTATTTTTAATTTTTATTATATGTACATTTCTTATCTAATATCTCTAGTTCAAACTATTATAATAGTAAAATTCATCATATCAATCTAGGTCTGACATCTTTTTTTCTATAAGATATTTGATTATAGAATATTAAGTATATAATATACATTGGTTCCCACTAAATATGATATTAACTTGCCAAAAGAAAAGATTGTTGATACAAGTTCTTTCTCTATAGTGTTATAATTCAATTGGGTATTTGAGAGAGTGTTGTTACCAAAGTATATGATAACTATTTATAAATATTTGTATAACTATATAAAACTTTTCATAATTATATTGAACATGGTTTCATAATTATATAGTTAATATAGTTATATAGAACACTTCTATATAACGGAAGTGATATAAGTTGGCCCCTTTATTGAGAGGGAAATTAAAATGCACAACCATACTCAAATAAGCCAATATAAGATATTGAGCTTATTTATTAAAGTTAGTCTACTCAAAGATCAAAAAATATATAGATTGATGTGAGAATGACATGATCCATGCCTCATAAATCGATCTAGATAAAATCGACAAACGGACTAAGTTGTACAATAAAATAAGTTACAAAATTAGGTTAAGTTGAATCTATTATATTTTTGTCACTTGTGTAGCAATGATGCATTGCTAAATGATGCTCATTGCTTGTTTCTTTAAAATGAGATTTAAAGTTACTACCAATGTTACGAGAACCTATTGGGTCACACACAAAAAACATATAGATATTTGGAGTTTGTTTATTTTAGTTAATCTAAAATAAATTAGTCATAATCTTAAGTATGAAATTCATTTCAGATCTTAAGCTAATTAGAATAAAGAGTTTGGTCTAATAGTAGATATTTGGACCTTTAAAATGGGCCCAAACTTAAGGCACATATTTCTCTCTTTTAGAAAGGTGTGTTATTAATGACACATCCTTTTCATTAATGACATATCCTTTTAAAATTGTGTTAAAAACTAAAAGGTTTCATTAATGACATATCCTTTTATAATAGTGTGAAAAACCAAAAAGTATCATTATTGACATATAATTTTAGTTAATGATACATCCTTTTAGAAAGGGATGTGAAAAATTAAATGGTTATATAAAATGAGAGAGATAGAAAATAAATAAATAAACAAATAAATATATATATATATTGAAGATATGTTTGTGTCGATACTGCTAGAGGCACTGACACTTGACTATGCAAGGATATGGCCAAACCATTTGCAATCAAAAATTTAATTTTGTGCTACAATGGGTAACATCAATGTCTATCATTTAATTGTATTCACTTGGATTATTGGTGGGTTCCTAGTCCATTACGAAATTCTGATATGAAATTTATGGGTACCCCAACAAGATAGATGGATAGATAAATTGATATATATGTTAGAGTATGCCCTAAAAGTCAATCATTAAATGATTCTTTTGGGATTTTTGTATATATGTATAATGATATTATTTTTTGATCATTATATTTATTTAGATCTATGCAAATATTAGATGAAAAAAATAATGCTTTAGAGTGATATATTCTAGGAATACTATTCTAAATTAACACTAGTCAAGTATTAATAATCAAGTAAAATATTAATACAATAAGACTAGCATGTAGGTTAACTAATATGGATATTAAGTTAAAACTTGAGTACATGTTGGAGGACATATACTAAACTACTCGCAAAAAGAATGTTGCATGGATTGTTATATAAGTGTCATACATTTTCTCATAGCGATTATTAGTATGAATTGTCCTTTGATATGAAGTCAATATGGTTCCCTACATAAGGTGTTGTATACTTTATATTCAATAGATGCTACATGTAACAAGGATAGTTATAAAGTTGTTTACTAGGTATACAATAAATTGTGCAAAGGGATGTGATTGATGTAGATGGAATTTGTCCCTTCTATATAATGGAAGTGATATCAGTTGACCCCTTAATTGAGTAGGACTACTAAAATGTGTGACAATGCTGAAATAAGTCAATATGAGATATTAAAAATATTTGTTTAAGTTAGTCTACTCAAAGATCGAGAAACATATAGATTGACGTGAGGACGACATGATCAATGTCTCATAAATCAATCTAGATATCAATGACAAAAAGACTAAGTCATCAAATAAAATAGGTCATGAAATTAGGTTAAGTTGAAAATATTATATTTTCAACACTTGGGTAATAATCATATATTGCAAAATTCCACTCATTTCTTGTTTCTTTAAAATGAGATTTTAAACTAGCTGCCAACATTATGAGAAGCTAATGTGTCACACACATAAAAATGTATATATTATGTGAGTTTGTTTTATTTTAGTTAGACTAAAATATACTAGGCCTAATTTAAGTCTAAAATTTCTTTAAGACCTTAAACTAATTAGACTAAAGAATTTTGTCCGATAGTATATGTTTGGACCTTTAAAACTGGACCAAACTTAAAGCCCATGTTTCACTCTTTTAGAAAGGTGTGTTATTAATAACACATCATTTTCATGAATGACATCCTTTTCATTAATGACACATCCTTTTATAAAGGTGTGTGAAAAACTAAAGGTTTCTTTAATGACACATCTTTTTAAAAATGGTGTGTGAAAAATCAAAATCTTTCATTAATGACACATCCTATTAATAAAATCTGTGAAAAACCAAAATATTATATAAAATAGGAGAGATATAAAATAAAAAATTATATATAATGAAAATATATTTGTGTGGATATCACTACAAGCATGGATACTTGATTGTGCTATGATTCAATAGGCTGATCAAAATCAAATTTTAAGTTTGTGCTACAGTAGGTAATATCCTTGTCCAACATTTAATTATATTCACTTGGATCATTAGTGGGTTTCATGTCATTGTTAAATTCTGATATGAAATTTACCAGAACCACAACAAGATAGATAGATAAATTGTTGGATAGGTAGATGCATAGATAGATTGATAGATAGACAAATGGACACATGGATAGATCAACATATGGATAGATTAATAGATGGATAGATGGATAGAAGGATAGATTGACAGATGGATAGAAGGATAGATGGATAGATGGATAGATGGATAGATGAACAATTGGACAGATGGATAGATAGACAAAAAGACAAATGGACAGATGGATAGATAAAAAGATGGATAGATTGACAGACAGACAGACAGACAGATAGATAGATTAATAGAGAGATAGATAGAGAAATAGATAGATAAACATATAGACATATAGTTAGATATACAAATAGATATATAGATAGATAGATAGATATACAGATAAACATATAAACATAAAAATAGATAGACATATAATAGGTAGAGATGTAGAGGGGTAAATAGATAGACAAATAGATAGATACTAGATAGATAGATAGTAGATAGACAGGTAGACAAATAGACAAGTAGATAGATAGACAGATAGTAATTAAGAATAGTAATTAATATTTTTGAACTAAATATGTACAGAATGTTTTTTAGCTAAATTAGCAAGGGAAAATCCCTAGCTATTTTTATTCCAAAATTTTTTTCATTCCAAAGCTATATTCACAAGTTTACTTTTATACAAAAAATTTGATTACATATTTTTAAATTTTTATATTAAATTGAATAAAAACATTTACTATAAACTATTATTTATAATTAACAAAAAGTAAATGTAGTTAATAAATTATTCTGATACAATAGTTACATAATTAAAACAAAATCATAACATAGGTATATAATCATTTAAAATGAAATCAATATCCTCAACATTCATTGATGTATCTGTGCTCGACTCTCCGGCGTTAATACTCTACTGGAAATCTGTGTGCTATATGTCTCATCAAGGCCACTAACTATGATTCCATATATGTCATATGCTATTGCATTACATTCTTTATTTCTTTCATCTCATCATTCACTTCTTTGATTTCTTGCATTTCTTCCTTCAAAAAGAGTTATCTGAAGATCCATAGAACCCTCAATTGGCTGAGAAGCAGCTATCATATGTTCCTCCATGAGTTCCTGTGATAAAACATGAAATAAAAAGCTATGCTAGATATAAATAAATTAAATATAATATTTGTAATTATGCACTTAACTTTTAATATTTACTGTTGTGGTCAAATAGTGATGGAACCACCAAAGCAATGGCCACTTTCCTAACAACTATATAGTTTTTTTTGACTTGATTCTACATGGAAAATCACTCTCTTTGATTCATATAAAAAAAACTTAATGAACACAACCTACATGTTACACACATTCCACCATGGCTACATCAAGCATTAATATTTTATAATCAAATAAAAAATTTACTACATTTATAACATTTAAATAAAATTACAAAATTAATATTTATTACTAAATAATATGATATAATTTTGTATTATAAATTATTTAATATATATTAATTTTTCGATTATAATTTAAAAATGTTTATTAAACATTAATTTCATAATAAACATGTGACAAGAACATCACCAAATTAGATGGGAAGGATTTTCTTTACCCATACTAAATCCAAAATAAGATGGACCCTTCCTTCTTAAAGGTATTATATGATTCTAGAATATTATAGAATATTTAGAATTTTAGAACACCCTAGAATTTCTTTTGATATAAGATTGTAACACTTAGCGTGCTCTTGAAATTTGATGTTGAGGGGCTTCTCCATCTAAGAAAATTCCTTCTACACTTGTATCTATTTAAAGATTTGAGAAAAATCTATAGAATTACTCTCAAAAATATCTCTCTAAAACTTCTCTCATGTTTGGTTTGATTGTATATTTATTTTATAGGTGACAAAAGTAAACAACTTCAAACACGTGAGGAAAAAAACTTCAAGCTCAAGGTCACATCTAGCTATACTAATGTCTACACACTATGACACATGCGCACACACAATGTTATTGAATCACTATGACATGTGACACAAGCATACCTTTGGGACAATACTACACACATCAAAACTGATACACAACAAAGACATACATTGTTCATTTATCATTTGAAAGGTATGAGTCCCCTGGAGATTGCTACTAGTTATTCCAAACTGCATTACAATTTACACAAAAATCAAGATTAGTAAATTTGAAAACTAGTAAAAACCAATGCAATCATACAAGAGTTTACCATCTGGCTATGAGGTAGCCCTTGGGCTAGATGACCATTCAATTGATTTGCTTGGGTCAGCTAGCTATGACCCAATCTGTGCATAACAAAAGACAGCTGCCTAGACTATTGTAGTTGAAGGTGACCCAGTGGCTTACAATTGCATTTTTGGTTGCCCAACCCATGTGACCAAAACAAACCCAAAGACAGCAAAACAAAATATTTAGCCATTTTCATTATTAAAGTTGGCCATATCTGTCCTAATCCCTTGATTAATGGTTGCCTAAATTTCTACTGTTGATGTAATGGTGCTACCTTTTGCTGGTGTTTGGATTGTTGTTGTGCCAATAGCTGTTGTTGCACAATTTACTGAGGAGAAAAAGCATTCAACATATTTTCTCCAACCCTAGGAGAAATGGCATATGGAAGAGGGGAATTATTGTCAAATGAAGCTGCACTAGTAGCAATAGAAGGAAATGCAGCCGATTTTCCAATAAATGATGCAATAGGAGGCTAATTGAGATCGGCAAGTTACTTACAGGCCAATAATTCATGAAAAAGAAAACCAAACATGTTCAAAGGGTTAAAGATATGAACATGATCAGGTGATATTTAACTAACTTCATCTCACAAGCTCTTACTTTGAAACTAATCAATATTAAATTTTGGTCACAAATTTTCTTTTTTACTTTTTATATCAATTCTTATTTATCCTCTAACACAAACATGGATTTGGATATGAGAGAAATCTTTCACATTGAATGTAAACATACATATATTATTTCACAAATATATTTATGTATTGCATAATTATATTTTAGTGATATTTATCTTTTATAATTCTACATTCCAATACTACTAGCTACCACAAAGAATAATTAAGAGGAATAAATCTCTTGTATTAAGATTGCATAGTTATGAGTTTTGATTTTTATTTCTTAGGTAAAATATATTTTAGATATTTTGTTTAATTTTCACATGATGAAATGCACAGTAACCTACATACTTCTTCATCAAAATGTATGTTTGTCCAAAAATACCAATTTTTTAATTGGCTCCTCCAAATATATAAGAATCATATAAAAATATTAAACTATCAAATTATGACTAGACTAAATATCACTATTATTATTAGTATAATTAATCATTTTTTATATTCTCTCTGACATGCTCATATAGATATAATTCTCAAAATTTTCATATATATGAACATAGCTCCATGATATAAGATTTTATCTATAAATAAAGAGCATAGATAGGTAGAGATGCACTCAAATTCTAGCTGGAATCTAGTAATTATAAAGAATATATTTTGGCATATTGAAACATGTACTAGTGTACTCACTACTTGATCAAAACATAGACTTAACCACAAGTATCGGCTCCTCTTCAATTGACTCCTCCAAATATAAAAATATATATATTTTAACTTAATTATCTAACAATAATTATACTATATTATTTATGTAGTTAGTATAGTTAGTTATTTCCTAAATTCTCTCAAATAGATTGATATATATTATTATAGTCAAGCAACTCGATACTTTACTATCAATCCAATATTTCACGTGAAAATAAAACATATAGAGATTGATTATCACTTCAAATTAAAAAAATTCAAAACAAATCTATAGATACTAGTTATGAGCCTACCAATAAGAGTTGAAACTTGGGATAGCATGTGTCCGATTTAGGCTAGTCTAGTTCAATCCTTGCTATATATGGGTCAATTTCTGAGTGTGTTGTACCAACTACTTTTGTAGCACTTGGGTCAATCATCTTGGCCTAGCATAGCCTAAAGCATTCCACCATTTTGGATCATGCCTAGGTAGGCTTTTGTGGATCATGCTATGAATCATGTCGTGAGTCGTGCTAAAGACAAGAGGCCAATTTTTCACAACATTGTGCGCACCAAGCCATAGCTTGGAATAAAATATTTAAGTTTGATGTCATTTATAATTTATTTTATCCACTTTTTATTTTAGTCTATATGAGAACACTCGATATAAGTTGTCTCAGCAGCACAAATTATGTATATTAAATTGTTGTTTCCAAAATTTAGTAATAAATAAAATTATAAAATTTTTTATTTCTCTCTACTATACTCTTTTATATCCTCCCCCCTCTCTCCCCTTTCCTGCCCTTTCTCTCTCTCTCTCTCTCTATCTCTTCCCTCCTCTCTCTCTCTCTCTCTCTCTCCTCCCACCGTCTCTCTCTTTCCCAAACCTTAAATGTAGCAAAATATTAAATTTAAAACATATAATAATTAAAACATAATAAAAGCATTTAAATGAGACTTTTGGAGTATCAATGCCTCATAAACTACCATAACAAATGCATAATAATTACAACACTATAAAAATCTACCCAACATCTCCATGAGATAGAAAATATATAATTAAGCATGTACAATTTTATTTCAAAATGTAAAGAATGGGTGACATGAAATTAGTAATCATGCAACCTTCCCCAAAATTTACAGTAGCTCAAAGTAAATTTTCTTGCTCTTGAATCTTAGCAGTTTGACCCTTATTTAGAGTTGGAACAAATGTTGGCTCTTGTTGATTCGCAAACTGATAGGCTTTTCGGGTATTAGCCATCACCTTTTCAGCACTTTCACGAGCATCACCAATCATGTTAATTATGTCATGTAGAACAAAATATACTAATCTTCATAAGAGTATTTCATTAATAACACACATGCCTAGTGAAAAAATAAACTTGCCTTTAACTTCTAAATTTGATATGATATAGACAAGTTTTGCATTACATGCAGCAATTGATCTCTCTTGGAGATGTCACTAATTTCCATTTAAAGAAGTGATTTTTTGGATAGCATGACTGGTAATACTATATCAACAAGAACAATCCACAAGGGCACAAATCAAGTGTCAATTAAAATTAAAGGCAACTGCCTGGAGACTTAAAGAATCACTTTTGAATTGAAAACCAAATTCAGTCACATAAAGTGTTGTTCACTATAACATTTTTTGCGGTCAAAGAAAGATTTTGAAAACAAAAAAATATTGATAGAGGATGCACTCTTCTTCACCACAGAGAGTCAAGAGGTTGTATTTGATTTGCTTAAACCCAAGACCAAGCATCATTGAGAAAATATATGTGCTTTTTACTTACAAAAAACAATAGCCATATCATGTAAGAACTACCCAATATATGTCTAAAATGCAACAAAATGTATGAGACTTAACGGGGGGGAGGGTGTTCCAACCTCGACATGGAAGTAATCAAGATACCTAATATGGCTTGATAATACTCATGGTTATCAAAAATATAAGCAACAAGATACCTTGCAGCACATGAAAATAATTGATATCTTCAAATTGGTGACAAAAAGATAGCATTCTAGTAGCTGTTTCAGTAGTAGCAATCTTTGGATGGGCAACAAAAGCCTTGGACACCTTGATCTCATCGAAAATGTTGAAAAGCTTGAAATTTATCTAGGAATATTGTCTCATAATATCTTACCTGATGTATAAAACATGCATCTTATATCATTAGTTCCAATATCTAATTGGTCAGTAGTCATCACAGAAAAAACGAAACTTGCTAATTTGCAAATCATGAAAAAGATACATGCAACTGGGCCATATGTGTGAGTTTTGTTTCATGTCTAAAAAATTTCAAGGAACTCACAGAATTTTATAAGAAATTCAAAAAAAAAGTATAGAACTAGCTTGCAGATACAAAAGTTAATCAGTGTTTCTTGTATTTTTTTTCAAATCCTTGCACTAGTGAGTTTAGATAGTGATTTTGGACATTCTAAACCAGTTTTTCCTTGTTCTACACTTCTCAAGTTATTTAATGTGTGGAAGAACAAAACCTCCAACTATCAGCCATGGCCTTATATTAGTTTTTGATCTTGATAATTTTATATGTGCAGATGTCATTTCCATACGGAACCAAAATTACTACGTTGAGCCAGTTTTGTTCACAAATAGAGTAAACAACTAAAATGGACTCATCTCAGAGTTATATTTATTGACTTTAGTCCTAGAACAGTCAATACAAGTTGTAATAGTCAATTCTAAATCATTTTTTTTCAACATTTTTGCTATTCATGGTTGGAGTATGTAGTTCAATTGCATCCTTAAACATGCAACACCCACACCTATATCCAGTATTTTCTTTCTTGGAGATGGTGTTTGTGCATTTGAATATGCATTAAAGAGGGACTATTAGGTTGAAAATGACCATTTGGGAATTGTTTTAGTTCAGGAGTAAGCATCAAAGTCTTCTAGAATGCAACTGATTGCTTAGTAATGGCTAACAGCACTAGACTTCACTCCCTCCAAGTTGAGTTGCTCCTATACTGCATGGTTGAGCCTCTCCATGGTAACAACTTGTTGGAGGTTTTGATGATGTTGCTATGGCAAGCCAACTTCCATTGTGTTAATTTTTGTGCCCGATACAAAACAAATGTAAATGTAATGCATGTTATGTGTACATTTAATTTTTTAGAGAATATAATTCACTAACAAAGGTGAAGTGTGCAAGATGCTTGAATGAACTCACCCACTTGTGTTTTGGTTCCTGCTTTGGTCCCACAATGCAGCGCTCCGAAAGTCAGAAATATTTTTCTCATATAATTTTGATATAATTTTGATCAAGGAAACATTGTAAAAAGACCAATTTGTTCATGAAGAAGCTTCTAATCATTCAGTGTAGAAGCTTCAGAGATGATCTTAATCAGTTCCGTCAGGATTGATGCTTGACGAGTCTAGTGGCCAAAAAACTAGCCAATCGATACTGGTTTGGGAGAAACGAACCGAGAGAGCAAGCGAGAGAGAGAGAGAGAGAGAGAGAGGCTTGTTATAAGTGAGAGTGAGGCAGCTAAGCATTTCATTAGCATTTTTGCTAGAACTATCCATGGTAGCCATCCTAGCTCTTTGTTCGCTCCAAGCATTCTCCAGCACTATGTTGACAATTGAACAAAACATGGAAGGAAAAAAAACATAATAATAATTGTTTTTTGTGGGAGATGAATATTATGGTACTACTACTCTATTTTGAAGAGCGAGGTTGTTTACACATGAGAACTAAAACTCGGTCAGATTTTGAAGCATTTCGCTCTTTGTTTCTCCTTAAATCTGAAAAGAATCTAACTCGCCCATCTTCCCACTTGATTCACATTCTTTTTCCACCACCTATCACGTACACAAATTCAACAACAAAATCAAGAATAGACTATGTATGTCATGAGGACCCGGAGTATAATAGCAATATTACAAAAAAAATTACAATTATAATACGTCTATTATCAATATGTAGTATTAGGATAAGACAGCAAGGAAACATGTGAAAAATAAGTATATGCATGAAATATTAGTGGGATATCCCATAAAACTGAAATTTCGAGTTATGGATGATGAAGGAATTAAGGAAAAACTATAAATCAACAAACTGGAGCACAGCATCATCCGTATAGACAATCGCTATAATTAGAGAATTGGAGGTTTGATATTTTGTATGTGGGTTGATTTGAAAGCTCCTTCCTAAAGCCAAAGGTCGAGGGGAAGGATCTCATCATGACAATGGTACATAGGAATTGTTGTCCCTTCTTGCCCACACTAAATAACCTTTAAAGTTATTAATTAGTAAACAAATTGAAATATTATTTCGTATTATTGAAAAAATATCAATTATTTCATATAACCATTATTAATTGTATAAATCTATAACCATACAAAATTTATAAGATTTTAAATTTTTATAATATATAAATAAATTTTTAATAGTAATTCATAAAGAAAAAAAATAATATGAAATTATAAAAAAGAATTATATATATATATATATATAATGGTTATAAATATTAATAAATTCAAAATATTTTATGAATATATTATGAAATAAATTTATGGCATAAAATTCCATATTATATGATATATTTTATAATTTATAAAAATCATAAATTAGCTTAAGTGAGAAGATCATAAAAAAAGATGTATTTAGTATTTTAATAAGAATGGAATATAAAAAGCTAATATAAATATCTTATACAATGGTTTAATTCTTATAATTTAGTAGGGGCAAAAATAAAACTTGAATTCAAATGAACTTAGGATCAGTTTGGTATGCTATTAAAAAGTATTAATAGGGGAAAAAATTTATTTTAAGTATTTATAGGATAAAAAATATCATTAGTTATATAACTATAAAAAAATACTTGAAGTGTACTTTAATAAGCATGTGGAGATATTTTATTTATAACAGTTAAAGTGTTCTTTTACTAATTCAAATATTTTTGTAAATATTTTTTAAAAGATTCTTTAATCATAAAATATTTTTTTAAGTTTTATTAATATTCATATATTTATTATTTAAGATTTTTTGTAAATATTTTTATTATAATCATACAAATAAAATTTTATATTTTTATTAATACAAATGTTAATGTATATTCATTTATTAATTCAAAAAATTAAAAATTATTTATAATTATAGAATTAATTAGTTTATGTTTTATTAATACAAATATATAAATATGTTTATTAATTAAATAAAATATTATTTTTTAAATATTTTAAAATTTAAAATCCTATGAATTGTTAATTTAGACTTTATTAATATAAATTTTTATTTTATTTATAAATTTTTGTAATTATTTATTTATAATATACTATTTTTATAATTATATGAGGAGTAAGTGTTTTTAAAGGATCCCTCATCTATAGACCATTACTAATATTTAATGAACAAAATTACATCGAATGTTAAAACAAATAATATATAAAACAAATAAAAAATAATTAAGTATAGAGTAACAACTAAAATAATCTCGAGCAAAATAGCTAGGGAAATATCCCTAGTGAAATACATATATTTTGTGAAAATTATAATTTAAGGACTAATTGCTTGCGATTAATATAAAATTGTAAAAAAGATTTCAAATAATGATTTAGTGAGGGATTATTTCTCGAGCTAATTTGCTAGGAAAACTCCATATCTCAAGTAATTGCTAAATTTGTTGTCATTCTTTGTCCCAAAATCTACGATAATATTAGCTAGGGATATTTATCAAAAAAAATATTTCCATCTATAATCAGTCACAAATCCATCATAAATTTGTCTTTTAATGTAGAATCAAACTTCTCTTACAATTACGTAGCTAATTCCTCACAAATCAGCTAGAGATTATTTCTTTAATTAAATTTCTATAGCTAAAGATAATTTCTTGTAGTGAATTGATAGATAGATAGATAGACAAATAGATAGATATACATATAGACATATTGATAGTAAGAGAGATAAATAGATAGACAGATAGACAGATTGATTGATCGATTGATAGATAGTTAGACAGATAAATAAATAGACAGATAGATAAATAGATAGATAGACATATAGATAAATAGACAGATTGACAAATAGATAGGTATATAGGTAGACAAGTAGATAGATAGATAAATAAATAGATAGATAAATAAATAGATTGATAGATAAGTATATAAATAGATTGTTATATAGACAAATAGATAAACATATAGACAGATAGACAAATAGACAGACAAATAGATAAATAGATAGACAGAAAGCCAGATAGAAAATGTTAGATAGATAGATAGACATATCAGCCAGATAGATAGATAAATAGAAAAATAAGTAGAAAGGTATACATGTAGGCAAGTAGATGGGTAGTTAGGGAGATAGGTAGATAGGTAGATAGATTGAGAGATATATAATTAGACAAATAAATAGATAAAAAGAGATATATAGATAGATAAATAGATAGATAGATAGATAAACATATAAATAATATACTGATAGACTTATAGACAAATATACAGGTAGATAGATAAACAAATAGAAAGATAGAATATTGATAGATAGAGAAATAGCCAAAATGATAAAGAAATATAGATAAATAGGTAAAAAGAAAGATAAATAGATAGATAGATAGATAGATATATTGAAATATAGATAAATAGATAATTAAATAGATAGATATGTAGATATATAGATAAATAGATAGAGAGATAAAAAGATAGATAGATAGAAAGATAGATAGATAGATAACGAGATAGTTTGGTTGATAAATTGATAGATAGATTGATTGATATATTGATATATAGATTAATAGATAGATAGATAGACAATTAGATAGATATACAGATAGATAGATATTACTGATAGATAGAGATATAGATAGATATATATATATATATATATATATATATATATATAGAATGATGGATAGGAAGATAGACATAAAGATAACTATACAAATAGATTGATAGACATTTAGATATATAGATAGAAAAATAGATAGAATATTATATATAAAAAGATAGAAAGATAAAAAGATAGACAAATAGACAAATAGAAAGATAGATAGATAGATAGATATATAGAAAGATAGATAGACAGATAGAAAGATAGCCAAATAGACAAATAGGCATATAGATAGATAGTCGATCGATCGATAGACAGATAGAAAGATAACCAAATAGACAAATAGGCATATAGATAGATAGTCGATCGATCGATAGACAGATAAATATATAGATTAATGGATAGTTCGATAGACCATTGATAGATAGAAACATTGACAAATTGATTGATTGACAGAAAAATAGCTGAAAGATAAATAGATAGACATACCGACATATAGATAGATAGAGTAATCATTAATAAACATATAGACAAATAGGCAGATAGATAGGTATACAAATAGATAGATAGATAGATAGATTGATTGACATATTGACTGATTGATAGATTGACTGATAAATATTTAGATAGATAGAATGAAAGAAACATAGATAGATAGACATATAGACAAAACATAGATAGATAGATAGATGTATAGACATATAGACAGATAGATATAAAGAGAAAAAAATAGATAAAAAAATAGACAAATAGATAGATAGATAAATAAATAGACAGATAGATAGATAAATAAATAAATAATAGATAGATAATTAGATAGATAGATAATTAGATAAATATATAGACAAATAGATAAATAGACAATTATATAAGATAGACATATAGACTGATAGAAGATAGACTAATATATTGATAAACATAAAGTTAGATAAATAGATAGATAGATAGTCTTGCAGACAGATATATAGATTTATAGATAGTTAGTTAGATGGATAGATAAGTAGATAAATAGATAAATAGATAGAAAGTTAGATAAATAGACAGATAGATAGTCAGATAGATAGTAAGATAGACTAATATATTATAAAGATGAAGTTATATAAATAGATAGATAGATAGTCTGGCAGACAGATATATAGATTTATAGATAGTTTGATAGATGGATAGATAAGTAGATAAATAGATAAATAGATAGAAAGTTAGATAAATAGACAGATAGATAGTCAGATAGATAGATAAACATATAAAAATATAGATAGATAAATGGATAGATAGTTAGATAGAGAAATATATAGATAGACAGACAAATAGATAAATATATAGACCGATTGATAGATAGACAGATAGGCATATTGACAAAAAAAGATAGTCAATATTGATAGATAAATTAATAGATAGATAGATAGATAAATAGGTAGAAAGAAAATAATATAGATAGATATAGATAGAGAGATAGGTAGATAGGTAGATAGATATATAGATAGATAAGTAGAAAGATATATAGAAAGTTTGATGGGTAGATAGGTAGATAGGTATTTAGATAGATAGATAGATAAAATGATTTATTGACAGATAGACAAAAAGATAGACAAATAGATAGACAAATAGATAGATAGAATGACTGTCATATAGACAAATAGAAATATATATAGATAGATAGATAGATAGATAGATAGACAAATAGATTGATAGTCTAATTAACAAATTAATAGATAGATAGATAGACAAATTGATAGATATATAGATAAATAAATATACAGATAAACACATTGAATGATACGTAGATAAATACAGACATATAGACTAATAGATAGATAGACTGATAGAATGTTAATAGATGCATAGATAGATAGATA
>JAREIK010016657.1:0-32080 GCA_029783825.1 Sapria himalayana
ATATTAGACTAATAGGACAAATAGGCAGATAGACAGATAGAAAATATAATTAATACACAGATACATAGATAGATAGAATAACATACAGTAATACCATAAAAAGATAGATTTATAAATATATAGATAGATTGATTATTGACAGATAGTAAGATAGATAAATAGATAGATAGATATATAGATAGATAAATAGATAGTCAAATAGAATGATTGACAAAGATAGATAGATAGATAGAAAATTAGAGAGATAATCACATAGATAAATACATAGATAAACAAATAGAAAAATAGCCAGATAATAAGATATCCATATAGATAGAAAGACATATACAAAGATGGACATATTGACTTATTGACATATAGGAAAATAGCCAGATAGATAGATAGATAGACAAATCGACAGATAATCAGATAGATAGATAGTCATATATACATATAAAGAGATAGACAATATACGGATAGACAAATAGATAGATAGGTAGAAAGTCTAATAGACAAATAGACATATAGATTAATAAATAGTATATAGATAGACAGCAATACATATAGATAAATCGACATATAAAGATATAGATAGATATATAGATAGAAATATTAACAGATAGATAGATAAATATATAGACGATATACAAATAGATATATAGACAGATTGATAGATAGACAAATAGACATATAGACAGATAGACAAATAGATTGATAGAGAAGTAAACAAATAGACATATAGACATATAAAAAATAGATTGATAGACTGATAGATAGACAGATAGACAGATAGATACATAGAGAAATAGATAGATAGACATATAGATAGATTGCCAAACAGACACACAGACAGATAGATAAATATAGTCAGATAGACATATACACATATAGATAGATATATAGATAGACAAACAGATAGACACACAATTAGATAGATAGATAGTATTATAGATAGACTCATAGACATATACACTGATAGATAGATAGATATAATTAAAAATAGATTTATAGATAACAGATAGATAGATAAACATATAGATAGATAGATAAATACACAGATAGTAACATAGACAGATTGATTGATTGATAGAGAGATAGATAAACAAATAGATAGATTGATTGATAAATAGATAGACAGACAGATAAACAAATATAAAGGTTAGATAAATAGATAGATAGATAGATAGAAGACAGATAGGCAAATAGATTTATAGACAGATAGATAGATTTATAGACAGATAGTTAGATTGATAGATAGGCAAAAAAAAGATAGGTAGATAGATAGATAAACAGATATACAAATATTAGATAGACAAATAGATAGATATAAAGATTGGCAAATAGAGTGATAGATAGATTTGCAAATAAATAGATAGAGAGATAGACAGATATAAAGATAGAAAGATAGACAGATAGACATATAGACAAAAGATAGATATATTGACAATTTGACAGACAGACATATAGACTGATAGAAAGAAAGATAGATAGATACATGGATAGGGAGACAAATAATAAATAGACAAATAGGTAGACACATAGAGAGACAGCAAATAGATAGATATAAGATAGATAGGCAGAAAGACAGACAGACACATATACAAGTAGACTGAAAGACAGACAGACACTTATACAAGTAGACAGAAAGACAGACAGACCATATACAAGTAGACAGAAAGATCGACAGACACATATACAAGTAGACAGACAGACATATAGACAAATAGAAACATAAAGAGATTGATAGATATATAAATAAATAGTTTTCTTGATTGACAGAAAGATAGACTGATAGATAGATAGATAACTAGATAGCTAAATAGCTATATAAATAGGTGGAGAGATATAAAAATAGACATATACTCTATAGACAGATAGGCAAATAGGCACATAGATAGATAGACAGATACATAAATAAAAAGATAGGCAAATAGCAGATAGACAGATAGATAATTAGACATATAGACAAATAGATAGATAGATAGATAGATAGAGAAATAAATAGATAGATAGATATATTGAGAGATAGATTGATAGATAGACAGATATATTGATAGATAGATAGATAGACATATAGATAGATAGACAAATAGATTGATGGACAATTAGATAGATAGACAAAATAGATAAAAAGATAGATATACAGATAGACAGATAGATTGATTGATAGATAAATAGTGATATGTACTATAATATAGTTTAATAGATTAATAGATAGACAAATAGATAGGTAGATAGATAAATAGACAGATAGACAGATAGGAAGATAGACAAATAGGTAGATAGATAGATTGGAATATAAGCATATAGATTAATAAAGATTTAGCCAAATAGATAAACTGACAGATAGATAAACAGATTGATGGATAGATTGATAGTTAGACAGATAGATAGGCAGACAGATAGACAAATAGATAGATATACAGATAGACAGATACACATATAAATAGATATATAAATCAATAGATAGACAAATTTACATATAGACAAATAGACATATAGACAAATAGACAGATCGATAGATAGACAAATAGATGAATTGGTACATAGACAGATAGAAAGAAGATAGACAAGTAGATAGATCGATAAAGAGATAGATAGATAGACAGATAGAGAAATCATTAAATAGTAAGATAGATATATAGGCATATAGAAAGATAGAAATAGATGTTAGTTAGATAGATAGATAGATAGACACATATAAATCGATAGATAAATAGATAGATAGATCGACAAATAGATAAATAGACAGATAGAGGGATAGATAGATTGATAGATAGATAGATAAACAAATAGATACATAGACAGACTAATAGATAGAAAGATAGATAGATAGTCAGATAGAAAAATTATCAGATAATTTGATAGACTAATAAAAAGGCATAAAGATAGATAGAGAGATATAGAAATAGATAAATAGACACATATATAAATAGCTAGATATATAGACATATAAATAAATAGACATATAGATAGATAGACATATAAAAAACAAATAGAAAGAAAGGAAGATAGATAGATAGATTTATAGATATAAAGATTAATAGATAGATAGATATAAAAAATGTAAACAGATATACAGATAGACATATCGATAGATAGACAGATAGATAGATAAACATATATTGACAGATATACATTTAGACAGATAGACAGATAAATAGATAGATGAATGACATGAAAGATAGATAGACATATAGACAAATAGACAAATATATAGATATACAGTTGACAGATAGATAGATATATAGACAGATAGACAGATTGATAGATATACAAATATACTTACACATAGATAGATCTATAGATAGATAGATAGACACATAGATAGATAGACAGATATATAGATTAACAGATAGATAGATAGATAGATTGATTGTTAGATACACACACACACACATAGATATATAGAAAGATAAATAAATAAATAGATAGATAGATAGATATATAGACATATACATAGATAGATAGATAGACACATAGGCAGATTGATAGACAAATAGGCAGATAGATAGATAGAAAGACAGATTGACAGATAGATAGATAGATAGATAGATAGATAGATTGATACACAAATTGATAGATAAATAGATTGAAAGATATATAGATCGATAGATATATAGATATACTGATAGATATATAGATAGACAGACAGACAGATAAATAGATAGATATACAGACTAATAGAAAGATAGATAGATAAATAGATTGAAAGATAAATAGATTAACAAATATACAGTAATACAGATAGATGGATAAATAGATAGATAGTTTGATAGATAGATAGATAGATATACAACTAGATAGATAGATAGATATATAGATAGACAGATAGAGAGAAGATAGTAGATAGATTGATAGATAGACAAAAAGACAAATAGATAGATATATAGATTTACAGACACATAGATAGATAGATAGATGATAGTTAGACACAATAATATATTAGACAGATAGACAGATAGACAGATAGACAAATAGATTAAAGATAGACAAATATATAGATAGATAGATATATATATATAGATAGAAAAACATATTGATAGATAGATAGATAGAAAAATAGATAGTTAGACAAATTGTCAAAAAGGCAAATATACTGATAGATAGATAGACAATTCGACAGACATATAGATAGATAGATAAATAGATAGATTGATAGATAGATAGATAGACATGTATATAGATAGATAGATAGATAGACAGATATACAAATAGAAAGATAGATAGATAGACAGATAGACAGATAGACAGATAGACAGATAGATAGATAGATAGACAAAAGATAGATATACAAATAGATCAATAGACTGATAAAAATAGACAGATAGGTAAATAGTTAGATATGTGGAAAATGTTGAAAGGCAGATATGTAGATAGGAAGATAGGTAAATAGAAAATAGAGATAAATAAATAGACAAATAGACTAATAGAAAAGAAAAATAGATAGATAGAATAATATTAAATAGGACAATTAGATAAATAGACAATTAGAAAGACATTTAGATAGATAGATAGACAGATAGACAAATAGATAGATAGATACTAGATAGATAGACAGTTAGACATGTGACTAGATAGATACATAGATATATAAATAGATAGATAGAGAAAAGATAGATATAAAATAGATAGATAGATAGACAATAGATAGATATATAGATAGGTAGGTAGATGGAGAGATAGATAATAAATAAAAAGATATATAGATAGACAAAAAGATAGATAGACAAATAACCATATAGTTACATAGTCAGATAAATAGATAATCATATAACTAGAAAGCCATAATGATAGATAAATATATTAAAAGATAAACATATATACTTATAGACATATAAGCAAATAGACGGATTGATAAATAGACAGACAGATAGATAGATAGATAGATAGACATATAGACAGTAGATAGATAGACAGATAGATAGACAAAAGATAATATACAAATAGATCAATAGACTGATAAAATAGACAGATAGGTAAATAGTTAGATAGGTAGAAAATGTTGAAAGGCAGATATGTAGATAGGCAGATAGGTAAATAGAAAGATAGTAGATAAATAAATAGACAAATAGACTAATAGAAAGGAAAAATAGACAGATTAAAAATATATATAAATAGATAATTAGATAAATAGACAATTAGAAAGACATTTAGATAGATAGATAGATAGCTAGACAGCCAGATAGATAGATAGATAATAGATAGAGATAGTTAGACATGGACTAGATAGATAGATAGATATATAGATATATAGATAGAGAAAAGATAGATAAAAAATAGATAGACAGACATATAGATAGATAGTAGAGAGACAGATAGGACAAATAAAAAGATATATAGATAAACAAAAAGATAGATAGACAAATAACCATATAGTTACATAGTCAGATAAATAGATAATCATATAACCAGAAAGCCATAATGATAGATAAATATATTAAAAGATAAACATATATACTTATAGACATATAAGCAGATAGACGGATTGATAAATAGACAAATAGATAGATAGATAGATAGACAGATAGATAGATAGAAAATAGATAGATAGATATATTCATAGACAGACAGACAGATATATATATATAGATATATAGATATATAGATATATAGATAGATAGATAGATAGATAGATAGATAGATTGACACATAGATAGATAAATAGATATATATTTAGATAAATTGACACATAGACAGATAGACTAATAGATAGATAGACAGACTGATAGATAGATAGATTTATTGATTGATTGAAAGATTGATAGATATACATATAGATAGATAGATATACAGAGAGACAAATAGAAAGATAGATAGATAGACATGTAGAAATATAGATATATATACATATAGACAAAGATAGATAGATAGATATAGATAAATTGACAAATAGAAAGATAGATAGATAGGACAGATATACAAATAGGTTAGAATGGTTATAAAGGTAGATATGCAAATAGCCATATAGGCAAATAGAAATATAGGTAGAAAATAGATAGACATATATTACTGATAGAAAGATATATAGATAGACAGATAGATAATAGACAAATAGATATACATATAGATAAACAGATAGATATGTAGATAGATAGATAGATAGATAGATACATACATAGGTAGACAAATGATAAATAGATAGATTGATAGATAGGAAAAATACATATTGACAAATAGATAGATAGATAGATACATAGACATATAGATAGGCAGACAGACAGACATACAGATAGATAGAATATATAGATAGAGAGATAGATAGACAGATAGAAAGATAGATAGATAAATAGATAGATAGAGAAATAGATAGATTACCATTTGGCTAGATAGTAAGATAAATAATCATATACCTAGAAATATTATAGATAGATAGACAGATTAACAGATAGTCATATAAAATTATAGAATGATTGCAGATAGAAAAATTTACAATAAACAATAGATGAGATAGATAGATAGACAGATAGATAGATAGATAGATAGATAGATTGATTGACAATAGACAGATAGACAAACACATAATAGATAAATAGTTTGGTAGATAGATAAAAACATAGACAGATAGACAAATAGATAGTTAGCCAAATAGATTTATAAACAGATAGACAAATAGACTGATAGACTAATAGACATATAGAGAGATCTATAAATAGATAGAGAGATACTTAAACAAATATATAGATAGATAAACAGTGTGAAATCCCAAACAAAAAAAATGAATTTATAAATAACATGATTTGGTTTCTGTGAAAAAATGGGCAAAATGGTAATTTTACAATACAAAAAAAATAAACTAAAAATTTTAGAACCATAATGATAAAATGAATGTCATTATTGCATTTATTTTGGAAAATATACCGGCGGTGTCAAATTTAATTTAATTCTTAGAAAGACATAATTTAGTTATTTTTTAAGTATTAAATAATTATTAGAATATATATATATTTATTTATTTATTTATATTTATATATAAAATAAACGTAACCTAAAGACCGCTCCACGATGTGTGCATGTAGCTGTAGCATGCATTGTCCATGCTTCAAATATTAAAAAAAATTAATAATAATAATTATAAGTTTTTTTTATATTATTAAAAAAAAGAAAATAATGTCGGAATCCTGAAATTCCGAGAACATTAATAAAAAATAAAAACAATGCTTCGGCAGTGGGGGGACTAGAGAAATAGTATAGAGGAAAAAAAATAAAAGATCCGTTGATTTTCTTTTGATCATAATGGATTATTCTGGAGTCAGAATAGAATAGTCCAAGAACTAATGTTACTCTACACGACGAGTTCTTCAGTTTGATATCAAATTTATAATGTTTTTATGAAATTTCCTGGAAGGTAGTATTTTTCTCTTATCAAAATTTCTTTCTATTTAAACTCTATGAATGTTCATGTTTTATATTTCAATTCTAATTTTTAAAAATGTCATTTGAAATGGTTAATTGATAAAAAGTTTATAGAGTTCGTTTAGTAAAATTTATTACAGATGAATTGGGTTTGGATTGTTATTCTATGTCTGAAACTTCGTTTAATCATAAATGGTATAATTGCATTTCATATGCACAGGAACATTCCATATACATGGATGGGTGCAAGATAAATATATATATACATACATATATATATATATATATAAAGGTATATGGATTGTATTTATCATACTGAAATGGGACAATGTCTAGACTGAGTTGCACACTATTTTTTCTGGAGCATGGCTATTATAAATTTGTGGTAATCGTATTGGGACAATGACCAGGCTGAGTTACATGGTAGTTTTAGGAAAATATCCAAGGAAAAAAATATTTTGTCGGAAGAAATGACCAATTTGTTTTTTCAAAGGAGGTCCATATTTCTCGGTGTAAATCCAATAAAATCATATTTTATTCGGAAAAATGTCAATATGTTTTTTGGAGAAGGTCCATATTTTTCGGAAATTATTCCAAAAAACTAAAGTATTTCTATAGATATATATACATATCTACATATATATTTATTTATATAATATGTAACACTTAGCTTTGGCATGTGTGATGGAGTCGATGAGACTTAGTAATATGAGCATATAAATATTTCATCCATAATTGCATTCATATAAATATTATACTTTATATGCGTTGATATAATGCATGACTTTTTATGTGCACTTAGGTATAAAGTAACTCTGTGGATGTTTATCTCTACTGAGCTTTGCTCAATCAATTGCAGGACCCCTTTTAAGGTACATGTCCAATGCAGATGGCAGATCCTCATAAAAATCACACATGTGAAGAGAAGAAGGTTGTAGCTTAAATAATATATTGTGTTTTTTATTTCGCTAAGCAAATAAAATGGAAAAAAATTTCTGGCACATTTGAAAAAAATTTATTTTATTGCACATTGTATTGTGTGATGGAATGAATGGGACCCCCTGGGGGATGGGATGTCACAAACAGATTGACAGATAGATAGAGAGACAAATAAATAAATAGACTGATAGATAGATAGATATATAGACAAATATATAGATAGATAAATAGATAGACATATAGAAAGAAAGATAAACAAAAAGATAGACAGACAGATAGATAGATAGATAGACAGATAGGCCGACACTACAAGAAAATTATCATTAAGTTAGGGAATTTTAGCTAGGGATCAATCCCTATATAAAGTGCTAGAGATTAGCTAGGGAATAGTGAGGGATTTATGATTTTTTATTGAATTAAAAATTTGCAACTAATTAGCAGTGGATTAGCGATGGAATATTTTTTGTAAATTCTACACAAGAAAAGTGGGGAATTTTGAAATAGATTAGCGATAGAATATTTTCGTAAATTTCGTTCAAGAAAAGTAATGAATTTAGCAACGGATTTAGTGATGGAATTTTTCTAGCTAATAAAATCTATAATTTAGTGATAGGATTTCCATAGCTAATTACATCGGAAACATGGTGACGGTATTAAGCGATGAAATTCCTTATCTAATTATATCCGGAACATAGTGATAGATTTTAGCAATGGAAAATCCCAAGCTAATTACATCCCAAAATATACCAATGAATTTAGCGACGGAATTTCTCTATCTAATAAAATTTATAATTTAGTGACAGAATTTCTCTAGCTAATTACATCCGTAACATAGTGATGGATTTTAGCGATGGAATTCCCTAACTAATTATATCCATAACATAGCGACAAATTTTAGCGATGGAAAATCCCAAGATAATTACATCTCGAAATATAGCGACGGATTTAGCGACGGAATTTTCCTAGCTAATTACATACTGAATATAGTGATGGGTTTTAGTGACGAAACATCTCTAGCAAATTACATCCTGAATATAGCGACAGATTTTAGTGACAAAACTTTCCTATCTAATTAAATCAAAAATATATCGACGAACTTTTCTTAGCAAATTAAATAACGAACATAGGGATGATTTAGCGACGAAATTTTCCTAGCCAATATTTAATTATTTATTTTTTTAATTTATTATTAGTTTTAATATTTTATTTAATTTTGTTTATTAAATATATGATAATGAATTATAGATGAGTGATCCTTGAAAGAAAAATTCTCTTCGTAAAATTATATAAAAAGAATATTATAAATAAATAATTTAAAAAATATAAAATAAAAAAAATCAATTATATTAATAAAGACTATAATAACTATTTTTATGATGTATTAATTTTTTAAAAAAATTATACAAAAAATTTTTCTAAAATTTTTAATTAATAAACATAATAATTTGTATTAGAGTAACATTAAATAATTAATTCAATATGTATACATTTTTTTTGATATCTTACAAATTAAATTAACATACATTAAAATTCTACTAATATAAATATAAAATAATTCATTGTATGATTAAATAAAAAATATTTTCAAAAATATTTGAATTGACGAATAATTAAACTAGTAAATATTAATATTATTATAAGTATAAAAAAATTTTATGATTATAGAAAAATTTTTAAAAAATTATTAATACAAAATTTGAAAATCTTTATTTATAATAAAAATTTAAATTTATTAATTAAATTTAAAAGAAGATAAATTAATATTTAAAAATAAATACATAGATGTTTTCCTCAACTAAAATTTATAAGAATTAAACAATTGAGTAGTATTTTTACTATTAGCTTTTAATATTCAATCTTTATTAAAATAAAAAAATAACTTTTTTTAATTATTTTCTCACTTTGAGTATTTTTAGAATTTTAAAAATTATAAATAATATCAAATAATATGAAAATTTATGCCTTTAAAATTATTTCATATTATCTTCATAAATACTAATAAGAATTCTTACAAATTTATAACTATAAAATATATATATTTATATATTTTTTTAATATAAAAAGTGTTTTATAACATTTAGGAGTGTGGCTAAAAGACCAATCATCTTTTCATGTATGTCTAGCTATATGAAAGTTTGTAAATTTTGTAGCCATTTGATTTTTTTTTTCTAGTTATAATGCTAAACATCTATTTTTTGAAGTTGTTTATATAATTATTTTTTAAATAAATTTTATAATAAAAATTGCAAGTCGTTTGTTTTTCATGTGTACCTTGCTACACACACATGAACTTTGTTGAAAATATTTTGATAATAAATAAAAAAATGAGTCATTTTAATTATCTATTGTTTAATTAGATATATATACATATATGTAAATCTATATATATGTAATAAATATATATGTATAAAGATATATAAATAAATGCAAATCCTAAAATTAATTGAAAAATGAGTCTTTATGTATCAAAAAATGAATTGAAAAAAATGAGTCTTTATGTAAATATATGTAAATCTTTTAAAATATATCAGAAAGAGATTTATCATCAATTCAACTCTAACATATATGTATAAATAAATGAATTGAAAAAAAAGAGATTTTATTTAAATATAATTATTCATTGTTTATTTTGTTATATTTAGTTGATTTTTTATACATATATGTATAAAAAAATGAAGTTTACAAATATATGGATTTCAACTCTAACATACGCCTAAGAGCATCTCAAAAAAATTGGTGTCTGCTTCTATAGTTTAGCTCGCCTTATCTATAAACCCTCGCAATACTCCAACTCCAAAGGGCTTCCATTCTTGAGGGGGCCTCCGGAAGATAAAACAATTTTCTCCAGCAATGCGCGTGGTAGTGATGCCGATCAGGAAAAGATTTATCGAATACATGCACCTTTTACCCGTAAGTCATTCCATTAATTTGATTTTGATCATGTAATGGAATTCAGATAGACTCAAGTGATTTGCTCATCAATAATCATACGTGACAAAAAACAATGTACAGTAATATTTCCATGCTAGTGTATGTGATTCCATCTCCATCTCTCTCATCAAATTTGAAGAATTCTAGTTGGGTATCAAACGAAAAGCATTCCCTATTGCTTTGTTTCTGGATGGTTTTTAATTTTTTGATATATATTGTTCATCTATATATGCACACACTATATGCATATAGGTATATTGTATATATATATATGTATATATAAAATTATATATATATATATATATATATATATATATATATATATATATATATGCACACACAACACAATATATATAAATATACACGTGCACATTATATATATATATATATATATATATATATATATATATATATAAGTATGTATGTATGTATATTGTATATATAGTATATATATGATTTAGTTATATGTATAATATAAAAATAAGAAAATAAAAATTAAATAATACTTTTGATTTTTAGAAAAATGCAAGTTGGATTTCTCTTTAATCTAACCCATAGTGTGTATATATATACATATAGTTGCCACATATATATTGTATATAAACAATATATAGATAGAAAATACATACATACATACATACTATATATATATATATATATATATATATATAATTAAAAATAAGAAATATAAATTATAAAATATTATTGATTTTTATAAAAATGCATGGTGGATTCTTATCTAATCTAACCCATTACCCATAGTCTTTCTTTTATATATTTTTTTAAAAGAGGGTTGCCACTTTTTTTTATAGATACATACATACATATATATTACGACAAATGATAAAATCAGGTTGATTATTGTCAATACACCAAGATATTATTATTTTTTCAATTTGTTGTATGAAATATCAATTTTTTCTTAATTTAAAAAACAAATATAATTTCTATTTGGGATACATAAACATAAGTTTTTTTATATCAGTTGTGACACAATATTGTTAGTACAAGTATCTTACCTTCTTCGACCCCATACCCTCAAAATTTATAAATTAGCCAAGAGATAATATGTGCTAGGTTTGAGTAGGACAAAAAAAAATCATTAAACTTTGTACCACTAAACATTAATTATTCATTTTCCCAAACCACGTATAATTTTTCCAATTAATATTACCCAAATGATTTGTAACATTTGCACTTCATATATATATTTTAAAAATTATTCTCTTTGTAAAACACAACTCTTACAAAATGTATATGCACTTTATATTCATATTTGCACATAATTACCCCTTAAATCTATGAGAATCATACACACATACACACATGCATGCATGTAAGTAAGCATATATATATATATATATATATCCATATTCCTTCCATCAAAACATCTACCTAAGTTAATTAAGTTTTATTTTCAAGTTGCAAAACTTTCATAAGAAAAACATCCGCACACACGCAAACACACACACACACAAACACACATACACCACAAGTGTATGCGATGAATTGTTTTCTTTTTCTTTGTAGTAAAAAAAAGATGACATAAAAAGAACCTAATTTTTTAATAATACTTTATCAATGTTTTTGTTGAGGAAGAATTGAGGGATAAGTTTTAGAAGAACAAGAAAAAATAAAAAAAAAGCAAAAAAAAAAACATTACAATGTTACAAAGATAATCAAATATCATTTAAATGTATGGAACACATTAATATCAATGGCGACAGTTATAACATATGGTTGATAAAGCAAATCGGTTAAAGTTATGACACATTTTATAATCACCATGCTAAGAGCTAAGTGCTAACAACGTCTGGTCTATGATTGAGGTAACCAGTGGGCCGTGAATCAAAGATTTCCCTTGGGACAAAAAAATTCCAATTCAATGACATGAAACACCTGACGATGATAATCACCATGACATCTTCTCTTTGAAAAATATATCATATCGAGTGATTAAATATATTATAAACTTCGTTTTCTCTCTCTAATCCCTCTCTTCTACTTCCAAAATTATTGAATCTAAAAAAAATTATGATTTTATCTACTAACTAAAAAGTAATCACGATTTAACTTTTATTATTTAGAATACCAATGAATGAACTAATGCAAAATTTCAAAACATTGACAATTTTAAAATCACAAGTTAATTAAAATTCAAAATAAAAAAATTAGATTATTTAAAACTTTAAAATCTTCTGTCTTCTATGCATCATTGCCATTCAGCACTGTGAGGCACGACCGTGCACTTTGTTGTGCTCATCGTGCCTTGCTGGGCCTAGTGGACAATGCCACCATGGCGTGTTTTAAAAAAAATGAGTAATGCCAGCATGAGATGACCTATTTAACATCTCTAGTCTGAGTCGAATGCATGCTATTCTAGGATTAAGCCCAAGTTAGCTTGGAAAGAATGCAAGCTAGCCTGGAACAAATCTAGGTTAGCTTGGAATGCTAGTATGGAATGAATTTGAGTTAGCCTTGAATGAACCCGAGCTAGCCTAGAATGAACTCATTCTATCCTAGAATGACGTTGAGCTGGCCAAGAATGAATCCAAGCCAGCTTGGAATGAATCTGAGCTAGAGGTGTGAAGCGTGCCATTGCCATGCTGGCACGACCTGCTTTTTCATAGCACAACTATGCTGTGCACAACATTGTTAAAATCTCATTTCGTGTCCATGCATAACAGCCCGATAGACACGACAAAGTGCATGGTCATGCTCACCGTGCCGAATGACAAAGAGAGGAAAATCAGAAAAAAAAGCAATCATGTGGACGAATGTTTTTTAAAAAATAGACCAGCCTGTGATGGGGTGGTAAAATTTAAAAAAAAATAAACCTGCTCTAAAAGGGTTACCATTCCATTGGTCCCAGCACTAGGCACGACTCATGCCGACCCTAGCATGCCAAAAACCCTGCCATGGGGTGGCTCGGCCCGAGGCACAGTTCTGGTCCGTGCCATGACGGGCCAGACACTACTGATCTGGGTCATGCCCTGGGCAGCCCGACCCATTTGACACCCTTATTCCACGCTAGCCTATAATGAACTTGGGCTAGTCTAGAATGAACCTGGGCCAACTCAAAATGGATCAGGCTAGCCTATAATGAACCCCAACTAGTCTAGAACTAATTCATGCAGTCATGCTAGCCTAAAATGAATACATACTAGATTGGAATGAATTTTGGCTAGCTTCATTCATTGTGTGCAAGCATGTCATAGGTTTTGGCCTGACATGATCATGGCAGCCGACAAGCCATACCTAGGTTGCCATTTTCAGAGCCATGTAATGCTGGGCATGACATTGTGACAAGATTAAGCATAAAAAATATGACATAGTGACAAATCATTTTATACAAAAATAAACATCTGGTTCATTTAACCGAAGCGGGACCTCCGTTATTGTGCTACCGCTGCATCCTCTGGCTTTTAATATTTTTTTTCCTGCACTTACATGAAAATATTAAAACAGATTATTAAGTAAAAAACAAATTACATATACAGCATAGATACATAGATAAATAGATGTGCTAATAGATAGATTGACAAATAGTCAGATAGATAGATAGACAAAAATACAAACTGACAGATAGACATATAGACAAATAGATAGATTGACAGATAGATAAAGATAGATAGATAGAAATATAGGTAGACAGATAGACAGATCGATTGATTGATTGATAAACATATAGATAGACAGATAGACAGATAGATAGATAGCCCGATAGACAAATAGACAAATAGACAGATAGACAAATAGACAGATAAATATATAAATATATAAAGAGATATATAGATAGACAAATAGATAAATAGATAGTTTATTTGATAGATAGATAGATAGATAAATAGATTAATAGATAAATAGATAGAAATGATAGTCAGATAATTAGAAAGATAGATAGATGAGTAGACTGATAAATAGAAAATTGATAAATAGATAGTGAGAAAGAGAGATAGACAAATAGACCATATTCATAGATAGACAGATAGAAAAATATACATATTAACAAATTGAGAGATAAATAGATGATCAGATAAAAAATAGAAAGATTGACAGATAGATAGATAGATAGATAGACAGATAGATAGATAAATAGATAGACAGATACATAGATAGATAGATTGATAGACATGTAGACAGATAGGTAGACACACATGCATATAGAAAAATAAAAAATTATATAGATAGACAGACAGACAGACTAGATAGATAGATAGATACAAAGATAGATAACTAGATCGATCAACAAAAGATAGATATATAGATAAACAAATAGACAAATTAATAGGAAGATAGATAGATAAAAATAAAGAGTTAGACAAATTATTAGAACGACAAATAGACATTTAGACATATTTATAGATTGGTAGAAATACATAAAGACATAGAGCCTTATAGATAGATAGATAGATTGACAGATTGATTGATTGACAAATTGATAGATAAACAGATAGACAGATAGATAGATTGGTAGATATAAAGATAGATCGATAGACAAAAAGATAGATAGATAAAAAGTTAGATAGACAGATAGATAGATAGACATATAGGTAGATAGATAGATACACAGATAGACAAATAGATATATATATATATATATATATATATATATATATATATAGACAGATAGACATATAGATAGATAGATAGGTAGACATATAGACATTTACTCAAATAGACAAGTATATAGATAAAAAGATAAAATAATAAACAATTATAAAAAAATAGATAGAAAGATAGACCAATATGCATATAAGCAGATATATAGATAGAGAGATATATAGATGGACAAATACATAAATAGACAGATAGATTAAATGTAGATATAAAGATAGATAGATAAACAAATATACAAAAAAGATAGAACATTAGAAAAATAGACACATAAACCACTAGACATGTAGATATAAAGAGAGATAGATAGATCAATAGATAGATACAGAGACATATAGACACACAGACAAATAGATAGATTGATATAAAGATAGATAGATAGATAGATACATAGACAAGCATACAAATATACCGACCGATAGAAAGAAAATAGAAAAATAGACAGACAGGTAGATTTACAAATAGACAGACAGTTAATCACGAAGATTGATATATATATATATAGGCATATAATAGATAAACACATACAGATAGACATTTATAGATAGACATATAAACAAACAGACAAATAGAAAAATAACAGATACATAGATAGGCATTTAGAAAATACATATTTAGATATACACACAAAAACACACACACACACACAAATAGCTAGATAAAGATATAGTCAGATAATCAGTTAGACAGATAGACAAGTAGATAGATAAAAGATAAACTGATAAATAAATAAACAGATAGAAAGATAGACTGATAGACAGATAGAGAGATTGACATATATACCATATTAACAAATATGATAGATAGATAGATAGATTGATTGATTAATTAATTGAAAGGCATATAGATAGATAGATTGATAGATAGTTAGACATATAGACATATAGATAAATAAATTGATATATAGGTAAACATATAGAAAGATAGATTGATTGATTGATTGATTGACATATACACAAATAGACAGATAGAAAGACAGTCACATTGAAACATATATAGATATATAGAGGTTTCAAATGGGCAGGGTTAGGCAGGCCCTGCATGAGGCAAGGAATGCTTCAACCATGCCCGGCTCGGCACGACACAAGATTTCTCATGCCCATGCCCGAGCCAGGCCTAGTCACGGCACGAACCATGCCATGCCGTGCCGAGGCCAACCGGGCCTCTTGGAGGGCTAGGCATGACATGTTACCAATGGAAAGGTAACCAGATGCATCCGAAAACCACTCAAGTTTGATTCCAATTTACACCCCCCCCCCCCCCTCAATCCTTTCCCCAACAATTTAAAAAATTAAAAAAAATTTAAAATTTTGAATTTAAGATGTTGGATTTCACCTATACCGGCTATGTAGTAAAATATTATGGCCCACATCATTATGCCCCAAAAAAATTAATAAAATAAAAAAAATAAAAAAAAAACTTATTTTTTTTAAAAAAATTATTATTCTATAAAAGCTCCGCCCCATCTTTCTAAATTTTTATGTTTTTCTAAAACTTAAATTCTCATACTTTCTCTAATCTCCCTCCTAAAATTAACTTTCTCGAAATTTTGGCTTGGCTTGGCTTGGCTTGTCTATGTGTTTGTCTATCTATCTATCTATCTATTTATTAATTTATTATCTGTCTTTTTGTCTTACAGTCTGTCTAGCTTTTAGTCCATTTATATATTTATCTTTCTATCTATCAATCTGTATGTCTATCCATAGAGCAATCTATCTGCCTAACTACCTATATGCATATTTGCTAATATTCCTATTTGTCTATCTATCTATCTGTATATTTATAAATCAATCTATGTCTATCTATTTATTTATTTGTCTATTAATCTTTTTGTTTATCTGTCTATAATCTATATGTCAATATGTCAATTTGTGTACTTGTCAATCTGTCTATCTGTGCATCTGCCTATGTGTCTATATGCCTATATGTCTATCTGTCTATATACATATCTATCTACCTGCCTATCTATCTATATGTCTATCTATCTTTTGTCTATTTGTCTAGCTAGCTAGCTATATATCTATTTATTTATATATCATTCTATCTACTTTTCTATCTATCTATCTATCTATCTGGGTATCTATTTGTCTACCTGTCTATTTGTCTATCTATATATATGACTATCTATCTCTCTATCTCTCTATCTATCTATCTAACTATTTGTTTCTCTGTCTAACTATCTATCTATGTATGTGTCTATCTTTCTGTCTATCTATCTATCTTCTTTCTATTTGTCTATCTGTCTCTCTATCTTTAAATCTATCTATATATATATCTATCTATTTTCCAATATGCATATCTTCCTATGTGTTTATTTATATAGGTTTCTATCAGTCAATCTTCCAATCTATCTATCTTTCTATCTATCTATCTATCTATCGATCTACCTATCTATCTATTTTCCTATTTGTCTTTCCATCTTTATATTTATCTATCTATTTGTTCTCTATCTATCTTTATATCAATCAAATAATCTCTTTATCTATCTATCTATCTATATGTCTATGTGTCTATTTATCTATATATCTATCTCTCTATCTTTCTATATGTCTATTAGTCTTTCTAACTATATATAAATATGTCTGTAAGTCTATATATCTATGTGTCTATCTATCAATCTATCTAATATTCTATCTTACTACCTTTAAATCTATATATCTCTCTATATGTTTATCTATCTATCTATCTATCTATATGTCTGTCTATCAATCAATCTGTATATCTATCTATGTGTCTATATGTATATTTGTCTATCTATCTCTTTGTAAATGTACCTATTTATCTATTTTCCTATCTATCTATCTATCTGTATATCTATATATCTATAGATCTATTTATATGTCTATCGGTCTATTTATCACTCTGTCAATATATATTTCTCCTTTGGTCGAACTATCCATTTTTATATCTATCTATCTATTTATTTGTATGTTTACCTATCTTTCTGCCTATCTATCTATCAATCTATCAAACTATCATTCTATCATTCTATTTATTTGTTTATCTTTCTGACTATCTATCTATTTATCAATATGTCAATCTATCAATTTGTTTCTCTATCTATCTTTCTATCTATATATCTATCTATCTATTTATCTATGTGTCAATCAATCTATCTATCTATCTTTAAGTCTATTGTCAAGATGTCCTTCATATCTGTAAAATTGTCTATAAGTCAATATGTCTATGTGTCTATATGTCAATCTATAAATCTGTCTAACTATCTATCTACCCATTTTCTATGTGTATATCTATCTATAGGTCTATCAATCTATGTGTGTATATGTCTATCTCTCTATATGTCTATATGTATTTTTTTCTATTTTTCTATCTGCATAACTATCTATCTATCTATTTGCTTATCTATCTATCTATATATATGTCTGTCTATCTGTCTATTTATCTGTCAATTTGTATATTTTTCCATGTTTATATCTGTCTATCTGTCTATTTATTTAACTATCTATATATTTGTCTATCTGTTTGTATTTATATCTATCTACCTACTTGTCTATCTATTTATTTATCTATCTATCTATCCATTTATATATCTATTTGTCTGTCTATCTATGTATCTATCTATCTGTTTGTCTATTTATCTATCTATCTATATATCCGCCCATATATCTATCTTTCGATCTATCTATTAGTCTATGTGTTTATCTCTTTACCTATCTATCTATCTATATATCTTTCGATCAGTCTATCAGTCGATCAGTCTATAAATCAAACTATCTATATTTCTATCCATCTATGTATCTATCTTTCTTGCTGTCTATCTATCTATATGTCTATCTTTCTATCTATTTGTTTATCTATCCATTTATCTATAAATCTATCTATCTATCTGTTTATTTGCCTATCTACCTGTCTATATATTTTTTTATCTACATATTTACTATCTATCTATCAATCTATCTATTTATAAATCTATCTATATATCTATCTATTTGTATATGTATATGTCTAATTTCTAACTATCTATCTATCTATTAATCAATATTTCTGTATATCTTTCTATTTTTCTATCTACTTATCATTATATCTATCTATCTTTCTATCTCTTTATATTTATATTTATCTATTTGTCTATCTGCCTATCTGCCTATATGACTTTTTGTAAATTTGTCTATTTATAAATCTATATATTTATCTATCTATCTATCTGTTTTTCTATTTGTCTATTTGTCTATTTTTTTATTTGTTTATCTAACTATTTGTTGATCTATCTATCTTTCTATCAATCAATCTATCTCTCTATCTATCTGTCTATTTGTTTATCTATCATTCTATTTATCTATGTATCTATGAATCAATTGTTCTGTCTATTTGTTTATATATCTATCGATCTATTAGTGTATATTTCTATATGTATATATGTATAACTATCTATTTATATATATATATATATATATATATATATATATATATATATATATATTATATATATATCTATTAATCTAAGTATTTATCTTTCTATCTGTCTATCAATCTTACTATCAATCTATATATCTATTTATTTATCTCAATGTCTATCTATCTAAATATAACTTTTCCTATCTATATATCTATCTATCTGTCTTTCTATGTATTTATGTATCTATCTATCTGTCTATCTATCAATATATATATATCTATCTATCAATATATCTATCTATATATCTATCGGTCTATGTGTCTATCTACCTATTTATCTTTCTATCTATCTATCAGTCAATCTGTCAAACTATCTATATGTGTATTGTTTATATGTTTAGCTCTATATCAATCTAGCTATCTATCTATCTATATATTTGTCTGATTATCTGTCTATTTATTTTTTTTTTCTATCTTTTTATCTATCTATATGTCTTTCTATCTATTTCTCTATCAATTTATCTATTTATCTATCTAACTATCAATATCTATATATGTTTATCTATCCATCTATCTATCTATCAAATTTTTATATGTCTATATATATATATCGATCTATCTGTCCATCTATCTATCTAATTATCAATATATCTATCTATCTATCTATCTTTTTTTCTATCTATCTATTTGTTTATCTATCAAACTATTTGTCTATCTATCTATCAATCTATCTGTCTATCTATAATAAGTCAATCTGTCTATCTATTTATCTATATGTCTATCTATGTATCTATCTATTTTTTTGTCTATCTGTCTATATTTCTATCTGTCTACCTATCTATATGTCTATTTGTCAATCTGTCTATCTATATATCTATCTATCTTTCTATTTGTCTGTATATCTATCTCTATATCTAACTATTTATCTGACTATCTATCTATCTATAAATCTATTTATATATCCACCTATCTATCTATCTATCTGTCTGTATATATGTCTATATGTCTATCTGTATAACTATCTATCTATCTATATGTTTTTCTATCTATCTTTCTTTCTATCTATTTATCTAACTATCAATATATATCTATTTATCTATATATCTATCTATTTGTATGTATATGTATCTAACTATCAATCTATATATATTTCTATCTATCTATATATATATATATATCTATCTATCTGTCTATCTATCTATCTATTTGTCAATCTCTCTATCTGTCTATATGTCTATCTATCTATTTATCTATCTACCTATCTATATATATGTCTAGCTATCTATCTGTCTATCTTTCTATCTGACTATCTGTCTATCTAACTATCTATATTTCTATCAATCACTAAATCTATCTCTATCTCTATATGTCTATGTGTCAAACTATCTATATATCAATCTGTCTAACTATCTATCTACATATCTTTTTATTTTTCTATTTCTCTTTATGTCTATCTCTCTCTATATCTCTATTTGTCTATATGTCTATATGGATATCTCCAAATATGCTTATTATTCTATCTATCTATATATCTATCTAACTTTATTTTTTTCAATCTGTCTTTTTTTATATATATGTCTATCTGCCTATCTATCTATGTGTTTATCTGTCTATTTGTCTTTATATCTATTTATCTATGTTTTTATCTTTCAATATTTTTATATATCTATCTGAAATCTATCTATCTGTGTATATGTCAATATCTCTATTTGTCTATCTTTCTTTTTGCTTATCTATAAATCTATCAATAAGTCTATATGTCCATTAGTCTATCTATCAATCTATCAATGTGTCTACTGATATATCTACTTATCTTTTAGTCTATTATCTCTCTATATTTCAATCTATCTATCTAACAATCTATTTTTATGTCTATTTGTCTATCTATCTATATGTATATCTAACTATTTGTATATCTATCTATTAGCCTATCTATCAATCTGTATATCTGTTGATTTATCTATTTTTCTATCTGTCTACATGTTTATTTGTTTATCTATTTTTCTGTCTATTTGTCTATCTGTCTATATGTCTATCTGTCTATCTGTCTATTTGTCTATCTATCAATATATCTATCTATCTGTTAGTATGTCTGTCTATATATCTATATGTTTATTGATCGATATATCTATCTATAAGTCTATCCTTCGATGTCTATCTGTCTATCTATCTATATCCCTATCTATCTATCTATCTATTTGTATATTTATCTAACTATCTATTTATCTAACTGTCTACCTATCTATCTATTTTGTATCTATCTGTCTTGCTATCTATCTATCTATCTTTCTTTCTTTCTTTCAATTGATCTATCAATTTGTCTCTCTATATATCTATTTATTTGTCTATTTATCTATCTGTCTATCTCACTATCTCTCTATCTATTTATCTATCTATCTGTCTATCTCTCTATCTATCTATCTATCTGTCTATCTGTCTATCTGTCTGTTTATCTATCTATTTTATTTATCTCTCTCTATCTGACTAACTAACTAACTATCTATCTATCTATCAATATATATGTCTATCTATATATCTATCTATCTATGATATATCTATCTATCTATGTTCTATCTATTTATCTCTTTATTTGTATATCTATTTATTTGCATGTCTGTGTATCTACCTATATGTCTATATATCTATCTATCTATCTATATGTTTTTTATCTATCTATCTATCTCCCTATCTGTATATCTACCTATCAATCTATCTGCCTATCTTTTTTTGTCTATATGTCTATCTACCTAACCATCTATCTGTTTATCTATCTTTTTGTCTATTAGTCTATTCTGTCTATCTATCTATCTAACTATCTTAATATCTATCTATCTACCTATCAATATATCTATCTATAAATCTATCTACCTATCAATCTATATGTCTATCTATTTTTTTTGTCAATATATCTTTTTGTCTATAAGTCTATCACACAATTTGTCAATCTAAATATCTATCAATTTTTCTATCTGGCTTATGCCCAATCTATAAATATGTCTATAAGTTTTTAGGTCTATTAATTTATCTATCTATCTATATATATGTCTATATGTATATCTGCATATTTACCTATCTATTTATTTGTCTATCTATCTATTTATCTGTCTGTCTATATTTCTTAGTTTCTATCTGTCTGTATTTCTTAGTTTCTATGGGTCTCTTTTTCTATCTACCTATCAGTATATCTATCTATTTGTTTATCTGTCTATCTATCTTTCAATATATCATCCTATCTTTATATATATACATATATATATATATATATATATATATATAATATTATATATATGTCTATCTATATCTATTTATGTATATGTTTACATGTCTATCTATCTATCTATCTGTCTTTCATCCTATCTAAAAATTTATAAGACTTATGTCAATGTGTTATCTGTCAATCTCTTAACCTGGCTAATTGTCTATCTACTTAAATTTCAATCTATCTACTTAAATTTCAATCTATCTATAGCTTAATATTTCTATTTGTCTATTTGACTATCTATCTAGTTGTCTATCTGTAAATATGGATATCAATCTATCTGTTTATCTATCTATCTATTTGCCTATCTGTCTATCTGTATATCTATTATTTGCCTATCTATCATGGTGTTTATCATTTTTCTATCTATCTGTTATTTCTCTTTATGTCTATTTGTATATCTGTCTATCTATCAATCAATATATCTATCTATTTATCTATCTAATTGTCTATCTATCTATAGATTTTCAGGCTATCAATCAATTAATCTATCTTTTTATCTATATTCTCTCTATTTTTTAATCTATCTATCTATATCTATCTCTCAATCTATATATATGTCTATCTATCTATTTGTCTGTCTATTAGTCTATCTGTCTATCTATCTATATGTCTATTTGAATATTTGTGTATCTATCTATCTGTGTATCTGCGTATCTTCTTATCTAGTTTATCTGCCTCTCTATATATCTATCTATCTTGCTTTATATCTATCTTTCGATCAATCTGTATATAAATCCATCTATCAAATTGTAATATGTTTATATGTCTAAATGTCTATATGTCTATTTGACAATCTATCTATCTACCAATCTATGTATTTCTTATTTTCTATCTATAAGATCTATTTATCTTTATATTTTTCTAGCTATCTATCTATTTGTCTATCTGTGTTTCTATCTATTGTCTATCTTTTTATATTTCTATTAATTTTCTATCTGTCTATTTTTTATCCATTTATCTGTCTATCTATCTATCTATCTATCTATGGTCTTCCTATCTAGTTATCTAAATGTATATTTATCTATCTTTCTTTCAATCAATCTATTTATTTATATATCTATCTATTTGTCTATTTGTATTTCAGTCTATCTGTTTATTAGTCTATCTGTCTATCTATCTATCATTATATCATTCTATTTTTCTATCTTTCTATCTAGCTTTCTGTGTATTTATCTATCTATTTATATATATGTATATGTCTGTATATCATTCTATATGTCAATATGCATATCTTATTATCTAAAAATTTGATTATCCTTATATTTGTCTATCTATACATCTCTCTATCTATAAATCTATCTATATGTCTATGTAACTATATATGTATATGTTAATATGTCTATCTGTCTATCTATCTATCTATAAATTTGTCTATATGTCTATCTATCTGGCTATCTATCTATCTATGTGTTATGTGCCTATGTGTCATATATATCTATCGGCATATCTATCTATCTGTCTATTTATCTATCTATCTATTTGTCTTATGTCCTATCTGTTTAGCTACTTATCTATATGTCTGTCTATCTGTCTATTTTTCTATATGTCTATCAATCTACCTATCTATTTACTATTTATCTATTATATAACTTTATATCTATATATCTGTTGTCAATCTATCTATCTTTACATCTACTATCTATCTTTCTTTCTTTCTATTTGACTATCTATCTATTAGTCTATTTATCTATCTATATATTTGTCTTTCTTTTTATCTATGTATCTACATATCTATCTTTCTCTCTATCTATTTATCTCTCTATCTGCCTACTTCTATCTGCCTATCTGTCTATCTGTCAATCTATCTGTCTATTTATCTGTCTATCAATCTATCTGGTCTATCTATCTTTTTATCCAATTGTATATTTGTTTATCTGCTTGTTTGTGTATCTATGTATGTGCCTATCTATCTATTTTTCTATCTATATGTCTATTTGTGTATCTATCTACCAATCTATCCAAATCTCTGTCTATCTATCTATCTATCTATCTGTTTATCTATCTTCTTACCTATCTTTTTTCTATCCATCTATCTATATGTATAACTGTCTATATGTCTATCTGTCTATATATCTATTTGGGTATCTATCTATCTGTCTATCTGACTATCTGACTATCTTTCTATCTTACTATCAGTCTATTTGTTATCTATCTACATATCTATCTTTCTATTTGTCTATGTGTCTATATGTCTAATTATCTATTTATCTATCTATCAATAAATCTATCTATTTTTCTATCTATATATATTTCTATCAATATGCCTATCTATATATTTTTTATCCGTCTATCTATTTATTTATTTATCCATCATTCCATTTATCTATCTATTAGCTATCTATCTATTTGTCTGTCTGTCCCTTATCAATTTATAAATCAATTCATCTATCTATCTGCCTATCTATCCATCTATGTATCTGTCTATAAATCTATCTAACTGTCTATCTGTATATCTATCTATCTATATATCTATCAATCTATCTATATGTATATCTATTTATCTACCTTTCTATCTATCTATATATCTATCTATTTAACTATCTATCTAATTATCTATCATTCTATCTATCTATATGTCTATCTGCCTATCTGAATATTTTTTTATCTACCTATTTGTCTATCTATCAATCTATATGTCTATCTATAAACTAATCTATATGTCTAACTATTGATATATGTATATGTCTAACTATTGATATATGTATATGTCTAACTATCTAACTATCTAAATAAGATTTTATAGAATGTATCTTGCTTAATTTTGTTGAATGTTATATGCATAATCTACGAATCATGCACATAAACATCAAATGGATAAAACATACATTATTATTTTGCTGTTTAATAAAATAACTAACTAAAAAAATTATAATAATACTAAAATATTAAAATAATATGTATCGAAAAAATATACCAAACAGTAAATTACTGCTTGTACAATTACATTTTAGTCAAGATAATATCAAATGATTCAGATTAAAAAAAATAAAACTAATTACTTATGATATGAATGTTAACTTGTATATCTATGATACAAAAATTTAGATTTAGAGAGAATAAAAAATAATAGAAATATTCATATAATAAGTATCCCAATTTAAAACTAGTAGCATATATAAAAAGAAATCTAAGATACTATCATGAGTAAGTATAACAAGGCCCACAGATGTATACATAACAAATTCTATTTGAATAAATATGAAAGTCCAGTGCTCATACACTGTACTAGAAAATATCCTTCATAACTCATAATATAATGCCCAAGATATTAAGAATATAATGCAACAACATATGTCCTATATGGAGTCATAATTGGTGGCATTAACACGATATATAGTATTCCGAGATCTAGCCGTGAAACCTCATAGGAAAGACTAGCACAAATTCACCAACTAATTATGAGGGTAATTTCGTATAAGAATTATTTCTGAACTAATTTTGATTTTTTTTATGTGTAGCAAAAAATGATAAGATTTTTTTGGAGATTTCAATTTTTTTATTTTGTTTTTGTTCTTTGTTTTGCTGATTAACCTGATAATGAATCTTTGCAAGACATCAGATGTGAGACGCACAAAAAAATTCTGATTCAAAGCCTTCAGACATTACCATGGTCCTTCCTACGCATTCATCCCATCTTTCCTAATTTAAGCTGGATCAAAAGGAGGCCGAGCTTCTATTATCTTCATTATTCCAGGAATATTTTTTTGCACTCTCTTTCTCTCTAAGCATCATTGTTGGACATCTTATAGATATTTATTGAAGTTGTATGATTATCAACTCAGATTTGTGTTTGTTCATGTCTATAATTATTATTATTATATATCTGTGAATATGTTTGTGTGTACCTAAATATTTTGGGTAGAGTTTTAGCATATAATATGTATGTAAAATTCTTGGGTGGTCCTCCTAGCACTGGGAATAGCACCTTAGCTTCTGAAGCTGTGAGATGAATGAAAAGATTCTAGTCCCACGCAAATGCAAGTTTATTCTTAACACTCTTATTTCGTGCAGATCTACATCCTCCTGTGTATTGCATTTTTTTTTCTCATTTTTTTTCTTTGTTTCTTTCAGGTTTTCTTACTTAGGTGGATTATATATGAACCTACAGGTATGCAAAATTCAATACCACGTAGCTAGTTGTCATTTCAACTTCTATTTCTCTTTTATTTGATATTTCTAACTTTCTTATAATTAATCATGGAATGATGCGTGAAGCTGAGAAAACATAGAATAATATTTTGATGGGTAGTTCACTGGAAATCTTAGAGTAATCTTAATTCGGTAAATTTAAAAATAAGCCCATGATTATCTCATTGTGTGAAATTTCTAGCAAATCACAATTGGTGTTGCATGTGCTAGTCTATCTATTTATCAGTGGTCAGGTGTTGTGTTATTGATTGGTTTCTAAATATACTATGTTATGCTCCATGGGCAGGTGTAACAATGTTCTTTATCTACATGGATGACCAAAGGACAAAGAACTAGAAGATGTTGACCATGCCTGAGAGACCTAAATGTGTGTTTTTTAAGACCAAGATTATTTCCTTCTGTTGTCTTTGATGATATGTGTTTTAGCATGAAAGTATATGTGTTTATATTTATTTTTAGACATGTATATATTGTCACACATACACACCCATTTACACACACACATTTGAATATATAATTTCTCGGGCTGGTCTGGTCATCATCGTGCATTACTTACCGATGCATGTCATTAAAGCCATGGATATTTGACCTTCCCCAAAGATGTGACATGAAGATATTTCTGCTCCAGGCCATCCAGGCAGACAGAGGTTGGTCTTAAATCTTTTAGTAATTGTGTAGATATGCAATTATCACATGGTACAAAGCATATGAATGAGGAAATAAGTTTTATTGATGTAGGTTCTACAATGATTAGTTCTAATTATACTAGTATTAGGATGATGATGATGATGCTTGTATAGTGTCGTGTAATTTTATTAGATTTCACAAAACTTTATTCAATTGGAAGAAAATATGTAACATAACCTGATTTTAATTGGCAGTGAGTGCCAGGAGGAATATCGGGTCCTATTTTAGGTGAAGCAGTTCGTCGCCTCGTCAAAAATTCGCTCGATCTAAAAATGAGTGGTTGGTAGGGAAGTTCATCAGTCGAGCATCATCGCCCTCCCCACTTTTATTATCAGCGGCAGCAAAGGCAGCAGTAGTAGTTGTGGTGGTGGCAACAGTGGTAGCAGTGACAGTGGTGGCAGCAGTGGCAGAGGTGGCAGTGGCGACAGTGGTGGTAGCGGCGGTAGTGGAGGCCATGGTGGTGGTAGTGGTGAAGGCAGTAGAGGCAGCTACAGTGGTGGAGGCGGCAGTGGCAATGATGGTAGCAGCGACAGTGGTGGCAGATGCTGTAGTTCTATCATCAGCGTTTGCAATGGCAGCAACGTTAGTAGTGGTAGCGGTGGTAGCATTGGCAGTGGGGGTAGCGGTGGCAGTAGTGGCAGTGGTGGATGCGGTGGCAGTGGTGACAATAGTGGAAATGGTAGCATCGACAGTGGCATTAGTAGGAGTGGCAGCGGTAGCGACAGCAATGGTAGGAGTGGCAGCGGCAGTAGTAGCAATAGGGGCAAAGGCAATTGTGGTAGTGGCAGCATCTACAGTGGTAGCGACAGCTGTAGTGGTAGGAGTGGCAATGGTCGTGGTAGTAGGGGCGGGAGTGGCAGAGGGAGCAATAGTAGAAATAGCAACAAAGGAAACAATGGTAGTGGCTGTAGTGGCGATAGCAGCGAAAGCAGCGGCAGCAGCGACGACAGCAGCAGCGGTAGCGGCAGCAGTGGCGCCAGTATTGGCGTCAGTAGTGGTGGTAGTGGTGGCGACAATAGTGACAATGGAGATAGCAACAATAGTAGTGGCGACAACAGTGGAAGCTAAGACAGTAGTAGTAGTAGAGATAGTAGTGGCAGTGGAGACAGCAGTAGCAGCAACGGTGACAACAGCAGTAGTGGAGACACTAGTGTTAGCGTAGACAGCAACGGCAGTGGAGACTGCAGTGGCAGTAGTGATAGCAGCTACAGCAGCAACGTGGAAATGGCAGCAGTGGCGTCAGTAGCCCTAGTAGTAGGGGCAGGAGCGAAAATGGTAGTAGTAGCAATAGCAACAGCAATAAATGTGTTATATGCACACGTATAAACTCAAAATATATGTACATATAATACTACAATATTTTATGTACATATATACTAAGTATATATGTACTTAGTATATAGTTACATATAATATGCAGATTATATGTATATATACAAAAGTAATATATGTACGAGTGGAATATGAGTATATATGTTCATATATACTATAGTATTATATATTTATCAAAATATAATATTTTTTTATTTATTTTGATTTGATTGAGTGGTTTAAATTTCATATAGATATGGTACCACACTGTTACCCATAAGGAGCTTGTATAAGTATAGGGATTTTTGACTAGACATGTCGCACCATGACCTGAACAACTTTGTCGAAATAGAAAGATGATGATTGGGAGTTGAGGGAGAGAAAGAATGTTATAGCATGGAAAGATTATACTTTATGCAGTATCTGTAGATACATTGATGAATAAGATGTAATAAAATTTTATTATTTTTTATTTTAATTGTATGAAATATTGTATTATAATAAGTTATTAAATAATTTTTTTGTTAATTATAAATTATCATGTATAGCTTCTGCTTTTATTCAATTTAAAATAAAAAAATTAAATTAAAATAGCTAGGAATTTTTCCCTTACTTATTTAGTTAGGGAAATCTTTATTTTAGCAAGGGATTTTTTTCGTTGCTAAATTTATTTTGCTATGAACTATTTCCATCTCTAATTTTTAGAGACGATCACTTTAGATTAGGGAAGCTTCTATCATTATATCCATTTAGTGACGGAAACTATTATTTAGCTTACTAATTTAGCTAAAAAAATTATTTTTTAGCTAGGGATTTTTTCGTCGCTAAATTATTCGCTAGGGACACTTTCCTTCGCTAAATTTTAGTGACGAAAACTTTAGATTAGGAATGGTTCCATCATAAATCCATCGATATATCTTGTTTAGTGACAGAAAAGACCCATTTGGCTAGGGAATTATCCCTAGCTATATAAGATTTTTATTGTAGTATTTGTCTATCTGTCTATCATTATATCATATCTCTATGTATCTATGTATCTATCTATCTATCTAAGTATTTGTGTATCGTCTATCGACCTATCTATCTCATAATCTATATTACCATATGTCAATCTGTTAATATATCAATGTGTCAAAATGTTTTATCTATCTATATGTCTATCTATCTATTTGTTTAACTATCTATATATATATATATATATCTATAGTTATCAACTTAACTAACTAACTAAATATCTATTTATCTATCTATTTGTGTATATGTCTATCTTTCTATATATCTAAATATCTATCTATGTCTCTCTTCTATCAGCTATTCTATATATCTATCTATCAATTTATATCATATGTCATTAATTTGTATGATTGCCTATCTGGCTTTCTATTTGTCTGTCTGTCTATCTATTTTGTGTGTGGTCTATTTATCTATCTCTCTATCTATATATTTGTCTATATATCTGCCTGTCTATCTATCTATATATATATATATATATATTATATATCTAAATATCTATCTATCTATATGTCTCTATCTATCAGTCTATCTGTCTATCTATCTAGCTATCCATGTGTCTATCTGTCTATCCTTTTATCTATCTATATGTCTATCTATCTATTATATGGCTATTTATCTATCTAACTATCTTCTGTCTATCTATCTATCTGAAATCTTCGATCTGTCAATCTGTCTATCTATCTATCTATCTATAGTCTATTTGTCTTTTTGTCTATCGTCTATGTTGACTATATGTCTATCTATCTTAATGTCTCTGCCTAAGTATCTATTTTCTATAATTCTATCTACCAATCTTCTCTATTCTTTCAATCTGTCTTGTATCTATTTTGTCTATCTATTTAATGTCTATCTATCTATCTATATATCTGTCTATCTATCTATCTGTCTATCTATTTATCTATATGCTACTATCGTTATCTATCTATCTATTTATCAATATGTCTATCAATTTATCGTCTATCTATTTCTCTCCTATCTATACATGTGGTCTATCTATCTATCTATCTTTTTATCTATCTATCTATCTATCATATGGCTATTTATCTATCTAATTGTCTATCTATCTATCTAATCTATTTGAAATATGTCTATTTTTCATCTACCTATCAATCTATCGATATTTCTATCTATCTATTTTTTGTCTATCTATCTATCTGACTATATGACTATCTATCTACCGTCTTTTGTCTATGTATCTATTTTCTATAAGTCTATCTGTCAATCTATCTATCTTTCAATCTATCTTGTATCTATTTGTCATTTGGTTATATGTCTATCTATCTATCGGTTGGCTATCTATTTATCATCTATATGTCTATCTGTCTATCTTTTTTTTAAGTTTTATTTTATTAATAATAACACTCTCTTTTGGCGGAGGAATACCGTTAATACAACTATCATCTACCTTAACCCTTTTACACCCATTCTTCAAATAAAGATAAATTTCTTAATCAATCAATCTATCTGTCTATCTATCTA